>JAPYZI010005038.1:0-11498 GCA_030523105.1 Ophioninae sp. A BG-2022a
GCTGCGAAAAAAAAAAAGAAAGGAGAGAAACGTTACGAAACAAACAAAAACCGTGGTACCGATGTTAATTACGTAAGGGGTGGGGGGGGGGGGAAAGGAAGAACGGGACGATAAAGGGGTGAGTGTTGGGATTTTTGAGGGTGGAGGTTGGCATTTCCGGTGAGAAAAATGGGTGGGCTTTCGGGAAGAGGGTGGTGTTTTTCGGGGGTTGAAAGGGATGCACAGGATCGGGAGGATCCTCGCCAAATCACGCGGTCCTCACACGCAAGAACGTATCGCGTTACTGCGTCCTATTATCGTTTGCTTAAAATATGAATGAACATATCCCCCTTCCTCCCCCCCCCGCCCTCCCGACCATCACCCACGTATGTAAGCTTGCATTTTTAAAAAAGCGTTTCCCACTTTTGCGAACGAAGATGGGAACCATTATGCTGAATATCTGAGCAACGTGTCGCGTGCGCTATTACGTATTTATGCGGATTCGTACAGGACCCTTCAGGAAAGTTCTGCAATTTTTCTCATTTTTTTGTTTCAAGACCTTTGGTATTTATTTGATTTTTAATTCTTTTATTTATTACTAATATATTTGTTTTGATAAATAAATACTAATGTTTCTTTATATTTGTATTAATTTTATTTCAAAGACTTATTTTGTATAATGGAAAAGATTGTACCGATGAAATTGTTTTGGGTCGTTTGAACGAAACGTAAAAAAAAGTTTGCCTCGAATATAAATGTCGAACGGGAAAGTACATTTTTTTATAGCCTGTTGAGAGAAATTCTTGTAATTGTGAATGAGCCTGTATATTTCTATAAAAGTTCGGGAGTACGTATCCGTATTTTAGTATAAATATGTATGCGAAAGTATGCGCGAACGTTGATGCGGTTCTGGTTACAAATGGGGTAGGGGATGGTCGGTCCGTGTATCATAGAGATTCAGGCGGGGGAACTTGGCTCAATTGAACGCGTACGTGACCAGGACGAAACGATCGCTGGTACTGCCTCTCCGGTTGACCAAGCCAGGCCGCGATATAAAATCCGTAATCTCGCGAGTTCGCCAACAAAAATAACAATGAATCTCAAAGATTATTTCGCCGGGATCGTGTAACTTGGTCGGAAATGTGCAATTGAAATCGAGCAAAGATTCATTTGGATTTTTAACCACGATTTATCGTGGATTTTAATTATTTACGCGATCATTTTTATTTATTATTATTCGTTCATTGATTTATTTATATATTTACACTTCAATTTGTTATTTATTTAGAATTAACTTTTTCAAAATCCATTCAATTTACAATCGAACCGTTTCGGGAAAAATTATATTTTTATTGTTATTATGCAATTTGAATGAAAATACTCGTGATATTTTCTTTTCTTATTTTTTGACGTAAATAAAAATACTCGTCGATCGAACAACTAATTCCGATTTCGTGGTGTGTAGCGTTTCATTTATCAATTGACACACATTACTTGCAGTACATATATATATATATATATATATATGTATATAAGTTGTGGAGCCACAGCTTTGTCACGCGCGTATTGACATTCTCGACATTCAGGACTACGAAGCCGGGATTGGAAGCTCCGCCGTCCTGATGCTGTGGTTCTACGGCAAGCATACCAGTAGCTACACGCCAAAGCACCAATTAACATCGATTCAGGTGGATCAAAGAAACCCCGATAATTACACAATTTCCTCGCAAGCTCGACATTAATTCACTAATCAATAATACTCCTGAATCGAATAACTTTTCGAAAACTATTCCATACCCGTATTACGTATAAACTCGAAGAAAAAAACGAGGCCCGAAAGTTTGCTCGAAACAACGAAGGAAATAATGGACCAAACGGTAAAAAAGAATTATTGAAATTGTAAATGAAGTTTGAAGCGATAAAAATAATGATTTAAATAATGGAAAAGAAAATCCTCGGCGTTATAAATAATTCGTGAATAATGATAAATATTATAAAAGCAATAAATAGAATACTAAATGATAAAAAAATCAAACGAAAATCATAAATCCTCGACGGAAAAACCTTTCCTATTCTTCGCAACCTCGAAAAACGAATAATTAAAAAATGATATCGAAACGTTCAAAAAAAAAAAAAACAACAATCGTAGGAAGTGAAAACCCTTCAATAGCCAGGACCAAAAAATTAATGAAAAATAGTAATAACGGCTTTCTTGATCGTCGAGTCTGAAAGTGGGAGGTTAGTGGTGGTCTCTAAGTACACTATCCAGCTCGATTGTTCAACGTAGCGAGCACGTAGCCGCGTTTGAGTTTTTGGTCATTGTTATGCACGATTTCGCCTCGGGGCACGAAAATTTCCATATCCGTTGAATAAGCAATCGAACCAATATTCGATACCGGCACTATCGAAAGTCCACGGTAAATATTGCCTAAGTGGCCCGTCGTCCTGCGAGAAAATCTATCTCTCTCAAAACTCTACCCCTCCCTGCCTCTGGCCACATCGGACCGGCGTATCTCCCAGGCTAGCATTAGAAAGCTTCGATGCTTGTGGCCAACTGTAATACCGTTTAAACCACGGGCGATGGAAGGAATAAATATCGGGAGTTCGCGACGAGCGGGGCCTCTCTTTCTCTCTCTCTCTCTGATAGTGTGAACCTGATTGGATCGAAGCAGCCGAGAGTTACGCTTAATACACCCCCTGCGGGCAAATAGGGGTTGCAAAATTTCCATCCCCCTCTCGAGAGTCTACGATGGTAACCGCAACTCTCACTCTCTCTCTCTCTCTCTCTGGCTCGAGGTGTACTTCGCTTGGTTCAAGACTCGATCGTGTTCACGCATAAACCAAATTCGAATCCGTACCGGATGCTCTGCGGTGGTCGCCACATCCGTGTTTCACCCGCCCCAACCTCCCAACTCGTGCGGCTTTCAGCCTCGCAACTCTTGAATGTCCGTTGTCCACGAAAAACGCGAGGATCCGTGAAGACTCGTACCCTGCTAGCTTCTCGAACACTTGGACAAACATCGAGACGAATTATGAGAATTTTCGTTTTTCTTTCAATTTCAGAATTTCTATTTTATAGATTGGACTATTATTAAATTTGAATTAAATTCTAGTATTTGAATTTATTATTTTCTTTATTTAATATTAAGGAGCCAATTATGGTTTTCTAAATTCTTTTTTAATATAATTAAAGGATTATTTAAAATAAATTTTCAACAGTGAGCAGAACAAAAACCCAAAGCTGACAAAATGAATTTTTAAATATATTTATTTTAATATCTTTGAATAATCCTTTAATTATATTTTAGAAAAATTTCAACTAACTAGTTAAACTCAATATAAATTCAAATAAATACGAAGAAATCAATTGTTCAATTTCTTCTTGTAGACTTTTAACCCAGACGATCGAAAGAAGAAATATCAACCGTTTGCATCTCTTTTCTTTTTTTTTATCGATAAAAAGAACATAATTGGCTGACAATCGTAACGGACGGTAAATAACGAGAAAATCGTTCGAGCCTGCGGTTCTTCCTGCGCAAGCCCGAGCTCTCTTACCCTTTGGTACATTGAAATTATTTCCCCATTCGTGTCTCGACATTTTGCGTATTTGTGCAGCAAGCCCGTTTGCACGGTTACTCGGTCTACTCCTTCCCTACCTCTCTCTCTCTCTCTCTCTTTCTCTTTCATCCCTTTGCCTCGGCACGGCAACACACGTGGAAGCCCGGCAAAGCGTATTCTCCGAGATTGCCATCGTAATATCGGCTCTGCATAAATATTTGCGCTAGTCCGCAGACGATGCATAAATATTGTTGCCGCCATTGCCGCCCTCGTATTTTCTTCTTTATGGACGTCCAAAATTCGTCGTGACGTCCCCCCCCTGCTCTCCTTCCGGTTTTCAGTTCGGCATTTCTTCGTTTCTGAATGAAAGGAATTCCAACAATCATGAAAATTGTATGCCGGAAAAAAATAACGAATGAAAAAAACCTGAAGCAGCGCAAATCAATTTTCAAACATCGAATCCAAATAAATCCAAACAAAAACCCAAAGCCGATAAAATGAATGTTCAACTTCGAACGAAAATAAACCCAAACGAAAATCCAACGCTCACAAAATTAATGTTCACCGTCGAACCCAAATAAATCCAAATTGTAACGCGGAAAAAAATGGCTAACGAAAAAACCTAAAGCCTCAGAAATGAATTTTCGACTTCGAACCCAAATAAACCCAAACGAAAACCCAAAGCTTACAAAATTAATTTTCAACGTTGGACCGAAACAAACCCAAACAAAAAGGCAAAGCCGCAAAAATGAATTTTCAACGTCGAACCCAACCAAACCCAAATAAACCCAAATTGTAACGCGGAAAAGAATGACAAACGAAAAAACCTGAAGCCTCAGAAATGAATTTCCAACTTCGAACCCAATTGAACCCGAACAAAAACCCAAAGCTAAAAAAATGAATTTTCAGCTTCGAACTCGAGCAAGGCTGGATCGTTTCAGAGAATAAGGACGAAAGTGACGTTTCGAGATTTGTGCCAAGGCCCTGGTCCATTCACAGCCGAGACGTATTTCGATATTTCTGCTTTCCGGTGGAGTCATCATCGCGCTCCATTATCCGTGGCTCTCGCACTTTCAAAGGGCCGTACACGTGTGCCCGGTAGCCTCGATCGTCTACTCGTCTATTTCATCGCTTCGAGCCCGACTACTCACTTATCGTCAATTCGATTACGAGTTTATTCGCGCGGCAGAGGCCTCTGCAAGATTCCGCAAATTCGATACAAACTTTCCGGCTCTGCGTATGCGCGGGCGCAACACACGCGCGTATTTATTCACGGTCTTATCTGTGTAGGTTGAGACGCTGTCAATAACATTTTTCGCGGTTCCATTCATTTTTGCGACCCGATTTATAGAAATATTACAGCAAAGAGAAATATTAATAAAAATAGAAAAAGAGATTATTTGGTTTTGAGAGATTTTTGTTCTGTATAATTAAAGTAAATTCATCCAATTAGATAATTATTAAATAAATTTTGCTAAAAAACGATTCAACTGATTCAATTGATAAATATTCGAGTTAATGGAATTTCCAGAAACGGAGAGTATTTAAATTAAATAATTTATTTATTGATTTACTTATCGTTAATACAATTATCATTAATCTATTAATTCAATTTTAGTATTTTATTAATATTATTGAATTTATATAATTGTAAAACTTTGTTCATTCAATTGTTATAATTCAATTTATACAATTAGAAAATAATTGTATTAACAGAATTTGAAAAAAGGTGAAGACCAAAGAAATTTTGAACGATTAAGAATTATCAAAATTCTCAAACATTTAAAAATATTGAAAACCATGGAATTCCATTTTTATCTTATCGAGTTATTTAATTCGAAGAAGTTCAGTAATTCGATAAATAATCATTTCATTTAAGACAAAGCAAATATATATATATATATATTTTTTAATGAAAAAATGTATTTTGACGTTAGAAACAGTAAGAACGATGGATCGTATCTCAGGTTAGCGAGAGTGTCTATCCTCGAGGAGAAAGGTCGTTCCAGTGGCCACGGACCATGGCACTTGCAGTGCCTGGTTATGTGTGCCCTGGAATACGTGAATGCACGCAAGCGGGTATGAGAAAGACCGACATTTTTATGCATGTATTCAGAGGTCGCCCGCCCTCCCCCCCCCCCCCTCCCTCCCTCCCGGCCCCAGGTCTCTCGGCCGTTGGATGCATGCAACGGAGGGCCTAGCTCACACACTTCGATTCCCCCTCGATTCGCCTGCTTTTTTTGCAACGTACCCGCATACGGGTTCTTCCCCTTGCATCAATGGGAATATATGGTCGTACCAGCTTGCACCTAACACTCCTGGATATACTTTTTTTATTTCTTTCTCTATCTATATATATGTGTGTGTTGGTGTGTGTGTGTGTGTGTGTATCTCGTCGATAAATATTTGCACATCGGGCTCCGGGGAAATTTTCCTGAAAACATTTTCTCGCTTTCGGAAGAGCGTCGTTTCATATTTTTCGTGTTTTTTTTTTTTTCGCGCTTTGTCTACGTTCCTTCGTGGAGTTCTCGTCGATTATTTTTAATTCGTTTGTGGCATTGGGTTCTTTAATTTTTGTTCTCTCTTAGGGATTTAGCTGTCTTTATGAGTCTTATTAGAGTTTATATAAAAAAATAATGATAATGATTCTGAATATCGTATTAATTTTCTCGATTCCTTCAACGCGTCAACATAACCCCAAAATGCTCTCGGAATTTCAACCAACCTGTTAAATCTTCGATACGTTGATCGGATAATTATAAACAGCGAGTCTTCCTCGACTCGGTAGTCTTCGATGCGAACAGAGTTCCGAGATTCACTCGCGGAAAATGTCGCCCCCGGTGAGCCCGCAGTTTCACCGAACGCTCACGTTTCGTGCGGGAGGACAGGCCAAGAGGATCGCGAATCCGAGAGTTTCTCTCGGGCTATCGCGTTCACCCTGTCCTGGAACGCGGTTTCGTGGCTCCTCTCTTTTTATCTCCATTCGGCTCGTCCTGAGGTACCCTGGCAACGGCAAACGCAGCACGGAGCTTTGAGGCGCACCGAGCAAATAATTCAGGCTGCGGGGCGAATGGATCGAGGGAAGAAGATAGGCGGGGGTTCCTCAGCGAGGAGTTATAGCTGCGGCGAACGTGGCTTGAAACACGGGGGTCAGGATGATGCTCGGTGAGCTCGAAATGGCGACGATGATACGGATATACGGAAAGACGTATAACGGTGGAAGAGGGGGAAGGGGGAGAGATCACCCCGTGAAAGAGCAACGAGTAGTCTCGAGGAAAACCGAGATACGTGTATTTACACGGGGACGGGTTATTCAAATGGTGTATGAAAGAATCTTGCCGAAAATTCATCGCTAGGACTGAATAATTCACTTACCCGTGTTCCGGTCGTTTCTCCGTGGACTTTTGTCGCTGTTCGTGGCGTCCATGAAAGAGTCACGTGATCGGGAATGGAAGCGTGTTGGGAGACGCGTTGATCGATGTGCCGACAAAGCGGTGACGAAAAAGAGCCTGGATCGACTTGCTGACACTTTTGAACAATCGGAAGTCACTTTTTCTCGACTAAATTATGATTTTCAATTGTTTTACGTATACTTGTGGGTTTTTTCGGTTCGAGAGAATTTACTTATGAACGTCGTGAACGTTTTTGCGACGAACGCCCGTAGAGGAATGGGATTTGCGGCGTGCGCGCGCATTGCACTTACCGCCGCGAGCTCCGGCCGCACCCCACGGCGGGTGCCCGAACTAACCGCCGGGCCCGCTTTGTGCCAGCCCGTAACTGGTTATAACCAATCATATCCAGTTAAAACCGGTTATAACCGGATAATTCCAGGAAGTCGACGGTTACATTCGGGGGTTTCGAGGAATCTCAACCGTCGCCACGATCGTCAAGTGTTTTGCGCAGCGGAATTAGTGCCTTCGAGTTTTACGTGACGAGTGCTTCGATTTCCGTTGGACGATGATTTTTCGGCCCGAAAATTCGGGGAAACGTGTTGAAGCGCATCGGAAACAAACGAGGTAAGTGCATTACTCTTTAGCTTAACCTGAAAATTAGATCGCGGAGGGAAATTAAATATTTACGGGGAAAGAAAGTGAATAAAAGGTATGACGCCTTAAAATGGCCGCAATAGAACGCTCGCTAGAGAAACGGCCATGATGCGTGAAAATTTGCGTGGGCCTGGGGGGAGGGGGGGGAGGGAGCAATCGTTGAAAAAGACTTTCTCGTCTTATTAACGCGTCCGTGAAAATTCGAAAGTGCTTGAAGTGTTCCATTGTTATATGAGATTGACTTTTCCAGGTTTGACGGAGCCGGTTGAAGGAAAATCCTTGTCAAAGCTGTTCCCAGTGACGTCAGACCCGAAGCCCTCCGTCAAGGAAAAATCTTATTCACAAAATCGCAGGATTTTGCCCTTCGTCGCAGTACTCGGTGACTATTCAAAGCAGGACTTTTTTGCAATTCGACGCATGCCTTCTTTGCGCTTCACGTTTAACGCTAGTCTCACTTGCGCAAGGATGTCTTCCGACAAAGCGCAAGTCTCACTTGCGCAAGGATGTCTTCCGACAAAGCGCAAGTCTCACTTGCGCAAGGATGTCTTCCGTCAAAGCGAAAGTGAGACTTGCGCAAGGATGTCTTCCGACAAAGCGAAAGTGAGACTTGCGTTAAACCCAAAGCGCAACGAAGGCATGCGTCAAATTGCAAAAAAGTCCTGCTTTTAATAGTCTCCGAGTCCTGCGACGAAGGGCAAAATCCTGCGATTGATACCAAAGACGAATTGTGACGTATCATAACGAAGCGACAGTGACGGAATGGATCATCGATGGAAAGCATCGACGGCTGATAGTTCAATCTTCCTCTGTTTTGGGACTCGGCATTGGTAAGTGTTTCGACACGAACGATAATCTATTGCATTCATGGGTTTTTCGATTCGACTGGCAAACGTTAGGGAAGATATGTTTGCGCCTTTATGGCTTGGACAAGGATATGAAAAGGCTGGTGAATATTTTACTTTATTTAACACTATGATGAAATTGGGTTAAACGCGGTTTAAGATAAGGATTAAAATCAGGCTATGATAAAGATGGTGAAAAATTAGTTGTGAAATGAGCGATATGAAAATGATACGATGAAATAGCATATAATCAGGGTTTATATTTGGGCATGATAAAAATTGGTCTTCAAATTGAGCTATAATGAAATTGCATAACTTTAGGGTTGACATTAAGTTATAAAAATATTTCTGAAAGTAAGCTAAATAATAAAAACATGTAAAATAAGTAAACAATGCTATAATTGCTTGAATTAAGCTAAATAATGAGAAATGTAAAATAAGTAAAAGATGCTACAACTGCTTAAATTAGGCTACGTAATTAAATATGCTTAAATTTCTTGAATTTCTTTCGGCTTGAAATAAAGCAATTATAAATTTAGATAAAATGAGTCTTAAAATTAAGGTATAACAAAATATGCCTAAACTTAGAACGCGATAAATAAGGGTACGAGAAAAATGCATCAGGGTGAAAAGTCCCAACGTTGGGACTTTGAAAAATAAGGCCCCTGTGTCTTGGAACATCGATGCGACCTTTGACATCTCCTCGGATAAACCGAACTCGAACGAGTCGTTAATTATCCGCAAAAGGCACGTCCCATCGATTGATCAGCTTGTATACACATAGTTTAACTATAAACGAGAGGGAGATGACGGAGGGCTGTGAGAGGCCGGAGGGAGGGCGAGAGAGCCGCTCCCGAGGCCATAAACCGTCCTACTCATCGTGACCCAGTTCTGGACGCGTTCTAGTACCCGTTGGGCTTTTCTACTTCGCTAATGGTCCTCGATCGTCGTGCTCGCTTATCCGTCACTGGGACTACCTAAAGCCCCCCAACCCCCTTTACTTCTCTCTCTCTCTCTCTCTTTCACCAAACAGCTATCAATTGTGTACGTTTGTCGTCAAATTAATCATAGCCGGGTTATAACGTTTCCAAATAGAGTGGAGATGGGAATATCGAAGTTCAATCTTGGAATCCCCATTGAACAGCGAAGAACCTTCTTTTGGCTACCAAGACTCGAAGACGTTAAAACCGATCATCGAAATTGGACGCACCACTTTGAGCAGTTTCTGTTTTTGGAATTTTCGTCGAAACCGCCTTGAACTCGAGGATACGATGGACAACTGCCACAACGGAGTAACGATCGATCAGAAAGCCCGGAAATACTTTTCCACTTTGATTCAGAGCGGGTGGATGAAGACACGAGAAAATAAAGGTAACTTGGGTCGCTACGGCCTCGGCTAACAAACACCAAATGGCGATTGAAACGTGACCGCTATTCGGTTTTATCTAGCGCGGCTCTCTCGCGCATAATGGAAAAACCGGAGGTGAAGGTTCCTCCCAATATTTCCTGGGTTTGCTTAACGGGAAAAATCGTGGCTATCACGATTGGCCACGGGTTTTTCGAAATATCAGAAAACTGAAATCGAAAATGGGAAGGTTCATGTCTGGAATACGTATTTTTTAAATTATTCGGTGACACGGTAGATTTTGGAGAATTTTGTGGGGGATCCTGGCTCAGGGATGCCAAGTCCTTCAAAATTAATTTCTTTGACACTTTATTAAAATACAATTTTGTTTGGTCTTTCGACAAACAAAATATTCTGTCCAAGGTTCATTGAATAATTAATAGGATTAATTAATAGTAATAGTTTTTAATATAATTAGCTATTAAAAATAATTAATTAATTAAATTATTAAGGATTCATTATTAAGAATGTATAATTCATGGCCTGACTATATATAAATTAATTATCCATCAAAATAATTATGTAAAATGATTAATTTATAAATTTAACCGTAAATAATTATTGAATTCGTTTTTAAAACTGATTTTTACGGAACTGAAAGGAATATAATTCAATAGGTTTCAAAGGTTCAGCGTATAAACGATTTTTGATAAAATTCAAGTCTGAAGTCGCGTTCCTTGTCGATTGAAGTTACAGTAGGCAACCGGGAACGAATTTCGGATGGTTTTCATCAAGAGATGAGGCAATGGGACGACGCGAGACGAATGGAAGAAACCCGAGAGAACAAAAGTGCAGAAGCGCGAGAGGAGGGATCGGGGGAACTCGAAGAGATAGGATCGAATATAGAGAGCCGGTGAGATTCGCTGGCTCACCGAACTGCTGAAATACCTAACTCGTCGATATAAGCGAACAACACGTTTCTCGTACACGTGTACCTGTGCGCATCGCGCAGTTCGATATATCAGCATTCGAGTGTGTATTTTCGTATGCGGCTGTTGTACAATATCGTAGAATCTCGTATCCCGCCCGATTCCCCGTATACGATTCCTCGAGGTCGCATATACGAATGTCGCGTTCAGGCTGCTCATCGCAATCCCGAGTTATTGCGAATTGCTCGCGAATCTCGTTGGCAGCAGACCCAACGGAGTGGCATCAATTGGTCCACCATCGTTTTTCACTATCTCATAGACTTCTCAAGTCCCCCCCCCCTCTTTTTCCAACTTTTTTCAGCCAAGCCACTTTTACGCGAGTTGCCTTTTCGATTTCAGTCGAGCAGAAGCGAACTTGAAGTTTGGCAGTTTAAAACGTATTTAGGTTTGTTTGGGTTTAGGCGTGTCATTCAAAAAAATCAACTTTCAACGACGACTCATGATGATGAAAAGTTGATTGAGTTTAGGTTTGTTTGGGTTTAGGCGTGTCATTCGAAAAAACCAACTTTCAACGACGATTCGTGATGATGAAAAGTTGATCGTATTCGGGTTTGTTTGGGTTTAGGCGTGTTATTCGAAAAACCCTACTTTCAACGACGATTCGTGATGATGAAAAGTTGATCGTGTTTAGGTTTGTTTCGGTTTAGGAGTGTTATTCGAAAAATCCTACTTTCAACGACGATTCATGGTGACGAGAAGTTGATCGTGTTTGGGTTTGTTAGGGTTTAGGCGTGTCATT
>JAPYZI010005039.1:0-11494 GCA_030523105.1 Ophioninae sp. A BG-2022a
ACACACCTGGAGGAACCCAAACAAACCCAAACATACCTGGAGGAACCCAAACAAACCCAAACAGACCTGAAAAAAACCCAAACAAACCCAAACAGACCTAAAGAAACCCAAGCAAACCCAAACACACCTGCAAGAACCCAAACAAACCCACACAGACCTGCAGGAACCCAAACAAACCCAAACGCGACCGAAATGCTAAAAAAAATATTTTATTATTAAATGATTAATATCAAAAATGAAATGATACATATTATGATTTAATAAATCTATTATTATTATATAATACAAGTAATTACTTCAATTTACTTGAAGTAATTACTTTCGCCTAGCTCCGTGTCTACTTTCTTATTATTATCGTTATTATTTATTATCATTATTGTTATTATTATCGTCACCGTAGTTATTTAGAGTGACACAAATTGCAATGAAGAATGTTTTTGATTCACCGAGCCCTAGCGAACAGCAAACCGGATTGTCAAAATGTTAAAGCCGCGCGTTCCGTGTCCTCTGTTCCCTTTCACTTGCAAAAAAGAATAAGAACGCTCGAGAGTGCGTCCAAAGGGATAGAGGATTTTGTATAGGGTTCCTATACCGAGAGGTGAGCCTTTCTCTCTTCTATGCCACTCTCCCTTCCCCCCTTTCGTTCCAGTCCTCGACACTGTTGAAAGACGTTCTTCAGAGAGAAAAAAAAAACATCCTTCAACAGTCTCTCGAGATTCGCCACTTGAAAATAAAACGATGAAGATTTTCAGAGAATTAAAAAACTGCAACTCACTTCACCGTGAATTCTAGAACGTAGAAATTGGATTAATCGTTTTATATCAATTTATACATTTTTTATTACACTATTGAATTTTTTTTACATTTTATTTATTATTTCTTTATTTTTATTTATTATTCACGCATTTATTTATTTTACATATTTATATTTATTTATGTTATATTTTTTATCAATTTTTTAGATATTTTTTTTATTACAATTTTGTAACGGATTTTTTATTTGAGTATTAAAATACTGATTTCACAATGAAAACGTATTTCCGAAATGCATGTAATTCAAAGAATTTTATTTCTTTTCTTTTCGTTCGAAAATTATTTAAAAAATTTTTCTTTTTAAAGAATAAAAGTTAGAAAAAAAAAAGAACGATTTCCGTTGACGAAAAAATTGGCACGTGTCAGAAATGAATGAAACATCAGTAATCTCCTTATCATTGAGCCTTTTTAATTTACAAAACTGCTTTTTTTCATAAAGTATTTATTTCCTGCGGAAATATTAAGTTCTGTTAAATTAGTATAGGCAATATAATAACAGGAGGATAATTACCGAGTGACGATATAATTATAAAGGAAGAATTAAAAAAATAAATGGGTATGGTTAGAATGCGCATGTAAATATACGTTCGACATCCTGTGTAGTGTTCTCGTGAAAAGTAGCGCGCAATAACGGCTCGGAGATTATACTGGAAGCGATATCGTTTTCCTTTTTCTTTTTCCGTTTTTTCCTTTCTTATTTTCTTTTTTTTTTTTTGTTCACATGAAGCTCGAAATCGCGACGATATTCTCGCTTTATCCTCGGCATGTTGGTGCACGTACTTAGCGTATATATCCGCGCAAGACGAAGCGAACGTCGGGACAACCGTGCAAGGTAGTATAACTGGTAGAAGTGGTTCTTCGTGTCGCAGCAACTGCTACGACATAGATTCTCGCATCGTTCCTCTCACGAGTTCTATCTCGTACCATGTACATTTGCATGAACTTTGTTCAAAAGCCCAGCACTGTTGGGTTCCATAAAAATTAACGTAGTACTAACATGCATGAACTTCCTCGTTAGAAAAAAAAAATATTCATTTTTTTGTACACTGTAATATAGCAATTAAGAATTATCGCGAAAATTCATCATACCTTATCGAGGATATACGACAGTAATTGATTCATCGAATCAATTCATCAAACACTCAACATTTGGGAAAACGATTCATTTTTTGATTCGCTGGACGACAGACAGCCACTGGTCACGTGTACACTCGCGTTGAACAAACGACGTTCGTTTGTTTTTTTTTTTTGGGGGGGGGACAGCTTTATGAAACGGCGGTTGGTAAGACGACTCGAGTCAAGCTGATTGATATTTTAGTACTTCATTTTTCGTAACAATAACTGAATATGTATATTACCAACACTTCTCGAATATGTATTCTTTCATTATGAATATTATTACGCTTGAATGTATTGTATTTTTTTATTTTCAGACTCAAGAAAATTATGGATATACCGTTGACTGGTCAATCCGCTAATGCTACCTTAGCTTTCAATCTCCAAACATTTCATATGCTCACAAATACTCTGTATACTCTACACTTAGCTAGATTTTTTACGCCACACCTAATCTCTGTATCCGTTAGAAAAGATCGCGGCGATTGAACACAACAAAGTTGCTCGATTGGATTTAAAAACACGAGAAAAAAGATACACAAGTATTTTTCGTGCACAGGTAAACATTACCGCAAGATGCACGTTGACCAATACGAGAACTCGTCGGTATTCGAGTCGATAAAGTAGAAATTTTTCGTACCCAAAAAGAAAAGCACACGGACACGTAGAAACGTGCGAAACGACGGTTACGTATTGCCGCAGCGACTAGCGGACTGCTGTGTGCGGAGTGGGGGAGGCCCCGAGTGGTGGGAGCGTGTCAGTTGGTGGGGCGGTTGAGATTGCCGAGAGGTGGGGAGCCGCAGCGTGAGGCCGCGTAGTGGGGAAAGCTCAGAGTGGTGGGACGCGTCGGTTAGTGCGCTGGTGGTATCGCCGAGTACAGGGACCCGGGAGCGGAGTGGGGATCGAGTGGAGGGGGGAGTCGATTGGCGCGTCGGTTGGCGCTTGCGCGTGTTGGTGATTCTCTCGTGCGTGCCGCGCGGCCTCGTCACTCCGCTACACACTCTCGCCGCTAGAGGACTCGGGAGGGGCGAATGTGCGTGCGGTAAAATCGTAGCTGGCACGTATCGTCAGTCTCGTGGCGTCTCAGTCGCTGTTTAGCACGCGCACGTTCGCGGTGTCACAATCGTCTTTACGCTCGCTTAACCTCAAATACATCGAACGAAAATATAAAATTAGTCGAGTTCAGATTCATCTCGGAGAGATTGTAAAGTTGAAAATATTCTTAGTGAGGGAGGTCGGGATTTAACGAAAATATGCTGGGGTTTGTTTGGATTTGAACGTAGCCTGAAAAATCAAACAGGTGCGTGTCAAACGGGAACGAAAACATTGCCGAACTTTTTCGGGGCTTGTAAGAATTGATTTTCCACTCGTTGAGACTCAGTGCGCAACGCGATATTCGACAAACGTTTCTTTTCAACCGGCGTGTGTTGATAGCCTCGGTTTTTTGGTACAAAGCATCGGACACAAGACACTGAACGATTTTGATTATTTTTGCCGATAAGTTTACGAAGTGAGGGTTTTCGTGAATCTTCGAGTGCGGGACGAGTTACCGGCTCGGACCAAGACACGTTGGACGAACGATAAATTTCACGCAGGAACGAAACTCGCTCGGACACGTCCAGTGGATTAGGGGACTGAACGTAAACGAAAATATTTCGATGAGACGAGGATTCTCTACACGGGTGTTCACAGTGACGCAAGGTAACGTAAACTTTAGAAAAACATTTTTTTTTCGCCCGATAACGCTCGCACTTTTCATTCTCCTCGGGCATCGTTCTTTTTCTCGACCCCGAGTCAGCCACGACGATAAATCGATACATTTCGCGTGGCCGCCTTGCGGACTGTTAATTCGATTCGCCGAAGGACGAAAGTGTACCGTGTACCGAGCGATCGATCGCTCGGTTGATAAAACAACTTTTTACCCACAAACTACTCGATGAAAAAAAAAAAAAGAAACAAAAATTATAAGAAAAATGTCAACGTTTACCACATCGCTTTTTCTCTTTCTTTTCTTTATTTTTCTCTTCGATCAATTATCAATTAATCACGAAGTTAAAGTTTGCATCAATGGAGTTCATTTCTTTTTTCAATTTCTGAATTCGTGAAGATCCAAAATAATATATTGAATAATTATAATTAATCGAAATAAAACTGATAAAATATAAAATAAATAAAAATAAATAAATATGAAATAAATAAAAGTAATAACGATTTGTTGTTAAATAAATCGTTAAATAAATTATTTACAATACAATGTAAATTGCAAAAATCAAATACAATGTCAATAATAAATAAATAAATAATAAAAATAAAAATAAGTAATTATAAAAATTGAAACAAATAATAATAAAACATTGCAAATTTACCAAACAATTACGAATGAAATTGAAGTTTTCTTTTTACATTTCATTCTTCCAATAACGAAATTCTTTCTTTCGTAATGATATCAATATTCTCCGATTAAATAATGCAAAAAAAATTGATCGAATTTCCCAGCGCAGATTGGCCAAAAAAAAAAAAAATTGCAGAATTTGCAGAAAGAATTGAAATTGACGAAACTGAGGGAACGAAAAATGAAATAAAAAGGGGAAGATATTCGAAAGATTTGAGGAAATAAATCATGTTTTATTATTATTATTTTTTGTTTTGGTTTCGATGCACTCGAACGAACCCAAACAAACCTGAAAGTCTTGGTTTCGTGTAAAATCGGTACTGCGCTTGAAGAAGTGTACCCGCGTCGTCGATCGTAATGCACGATTGCGTGTAACGATCTCGGTTATGAACCGATGTTTTACAATCAATAATACAAGGCCCGGTCGACTATACTGCTCGACAATGTTACCAATCCCACCGGGTGAATTTATATTTTCTTTGATGCGTGTACATGTACCTTTATAGATAGCTGAAGTTTATCGTATCCGTGTTACTTGGCTGGAAACACTCGTAACTTTATCTTGTCCAGAGGTGAACGATCCGAACTCGAGATCGAACGAAAAAAACCTCGATTTTTAATATTTCCATTAGGCAAATCAATTATCGATGAATTGAATTTACTTGAATAATTGACGAAAATCAATTATTCTCGAACGATATAATTTACTTGAATAATTGACGAAAATCAATTATTTTCGATCGATTTAATTTACTTGAATAATTGACGAAAATCAATTATCGATCAATTCAATTTACTTGAATAATGGACGAAAATCAATTATTTTCGATCAATTTAATTTACTGGAATAATTGACGAAAATCAATTATTTTCGATCAATACAATTTACTTGAATAATTGAAGAAAAGCAATTATTTTCGATCGATTCAATTTATTTTGACAATTTAAAAATGAATTACGTTTTTATTCATTTAATTTACTTGAATAATTCAAGAAAATCATTTATTTTCGATCAATTCAATTTTCTGGTGGATCCGAACGTTATTCAAACGAGAATGAACTGTAACAGCGTTCGGTTTAATAAAACGTTTGCTTTTTTGTTTAATTTTCATTTGAAAGTTGCAATCGTCGACCAAAAAAAAATTTTTCATTCAGAAATATTTCTCTTCACATGCTGAAATTTTTAAATTTTTATTTTTCAATTTTTTTCCATTATTAAAAATTGTGTATTGCAGATAATTTCAATTCTGCCGGAGGAACATATTTAAAATAAATTTATAATTTATTAATTGATTAGTTATAAAGCAATTAATAAATTATTAATAAATTATAAATGGGGAAAAATTTATTTCCGAATGATTGGAGAGCCGCGATATACAAAAATGGGAAATTGGCAGGTGCACGGAGAGGGGGGGGGGGGGGGGTTGATTCTTATCGTTGAAAAAGATACATCGAGAATCTGAATTCTTATCGGTACGAATGCTCGCGCCACTCTGATTAATCGTTCTCGTATATCCTATCAAACGTAACCGCCGTGATCGCGATGATTCATTTATCGCGGTTGAACGTTCCGCAATTACCCACAAAGCTTAATCGCGTTTATAAATAAGTACGGAACTCGGCTCGAAAAATGGTTATTGCGATCCGAGACGCTGTCCTTGGTATATAATGAGCAATTAGATATCGCTTAATCTATCGAAAATCGCTCCTTCGATATTGCGCGCAATAAAAACAAAACAATCGATTAACTCGAACGATCAATCGGCATTAATGTTTTTCTTCTCGTTCAAAATATTTTTTTTTATCGCTGATTATTATTTTATATTACTGAAATTTTTAACGTCGATAAAAATAAAATTATTCGAAATCGAACGATTGTAATTTAATTTGTTAAAATTGGTATTTAAAAAATTGAATTAGTTGGATCTTAAATCGAAAGGACGAAATTTTTCATTTAAAAAAAGTTGAAATTGAAACCGTGAAAATGAAATTGGGGGAAATTGAATTGGCTAAAATGTAATTCGTTCGAATTAAATATATGTAAATTAAATAAAAATATAGCTTTCTGGAATCGTTACGAAAAATCGATATTCAATTTTGAAAATAAAAACTCAAATCTTTATTTACGAAAAACAAATTGTTTTTGCTCAACTTGTTTTTTTTTTTTAAATATTACATACTTTTAATATTGAACTTGTTTAAAGCATTGAACAAATTCAAAGAGATAATTCTAAAAAGGATTTAAGCTTGAACGAGATTAATAATGAAAAACGAAAAGTCACGTTTATTCATTGAACGGTGCGTCGGAGAGAAAAGTTTCTAATGACTTTTCGTCTCGTAATTGTGTTATTTAACGGAAAATGAATTTATTGAGCTTGACTTTTTGGACACCCTATACGTGGAAGATATACCTGTTATATAGTCTCGGTTCGGAGTGTTGGCAGGGGCCCGTTCCCACGGTGTATTCCCTAAGCGCTGCCGTACCGCGCTCGCGTGCACTTTCTTTCTCACTCCCTCTTCTTATTATTTCTTTTCTCTCCGCTGTCTCGATTCCCTCATCTCTCGTCACACGAGACTCGAGAGTTTCGTCTGTCTTTCGTTCACTCTCGCCCTCTCTCACTCTCTCTCTTCACACCTGTACCGGGTGTCCCGGATTATCTGAACGAAACGAAAATCAAAACCCAAACGAACCCAAACAAAAATTGAAAAAGTCAAATGAACCCAAACAGACACCATTTTCAAACATGAAAATGCAGTTTAGGTTTGCGATTTTTAGATTTTGTTCAGGATTCTTCCAATTTTTTGAGAACTTTCGTATTATCTTTGGAATTCTTTCGATTTTTTTTTGGGAATTTTCAAATTATCTTGGCATGACGCTAACAAACCCAAACAAACCCAATCGGCATTTCTATTTTCGGAAATGCTGTTTGTTCAAAAAATCCGCAAAAAAATTCAAGTATCCCAAACATAATCTGAAAATCGTTGAAAAAAATCTTTAAAAATCCCAAAAATAATTGAAAAATCCCCCAAAGAAATAAAAAATCCCTAAAATAACTAAAAAAAAAACCAAAATAAAATCCCAAAATCCCTAAAATAACTAAAAAACCGAAACAAAATTTACAATCCTAAACCCAAACAAACCCAACCGCCATTTTTATGTTATTTTGGACGACTGGTTCGAGGCCACCCGATATATGGAGAAATATCATTTCGAGTCCGTTATAGTGATGCAACGTTGTCTATCGGTACGTCTTGTTATTTCGAGCTTTGTCCTACCTCCAGCGTCCTCGTAATCAACCATCTATCCGTGCGCATGCGTGTCGAAGATCGAGTCTCGTGGCCATCCGCGAGGATCTACGAGAACGGCGGAAAAGGGAGGATCGACGAAACGAGAGAAAAAGAAAAAAAAAACGAAAGGAGGTAAAAAAGACCAACGGAGAATCCTTCGGAAGGTGGAGTTTCGTGAGAGGATGCCATGAAACTGCTCAACATCCACTTTGCGCTCAGGCTTCAGAGATGTTCTATCCGAGTCATTGAAATGCTATTTTTTTTTTTTTTTTCGTTCGGCAATGCGGATTTACGGAATTAACTGACGGGTCAAGATCTACCATAATTTTCGTTCGATTTGCTTGTTTGGGTTTGTTTGGGTTTTGTTTGATAATGGGCTATCGAGTTAAGATCTAGAACATATTTATTTGTTTTTTTTTTTAAACATGAACAATCGGGTCGAAATCTATCAGAGATTTCGTTCGGGTTTGTTGAACGTTTTTACGATTGAAAGTGCAATTAATTAAATTTTTATCATTTTAAATCCAATTAATTCAATTTTTATCGTTTTACATCCAATTAATTTAATTTGTATCATTTTACATCCAATTCATTTACTTTTTATAATTTTACATCCGATTAATTTAATTTTTATTATTTTTAATCCAATTAATTTAATTATTATAACTTATAGCATACTTATTATATTTTCGGTCGATTTTTTCGTTTGGGTTTGTTGAAAATTTTTACGATTTACAATTCAATTAATTAAATTTGTATATCTAAAAATCCAATTAATTTAATTTTCATTATTTTAAATCCATTAAATATTATTTTTATAACTAATAGCCCGAACGAAAGTTTGACCAACCGCTGCTTCCATTTTTCTACATTTTTATTGTTTTTTTTTATTTCTCAACGGAAATTACCCCCAGCGTTAGAGGGAAACGTTCGGTTCATCACACCGGGTGATTTTCTCGCGTGAACAAGCCGGGAGTTGCGCAAACGCGACGAGGACTCGCACGCGACGAAAAAACACCCGAGAGAACGCTGGAAAGATTGGGGAAAGCAGGAAATGTGCAAATCACCGCGAGATACACGTTATTCTCATCCCACTTCCGTCCGGCGCGATCTTTCCTCCTATTTTTTTCTTTTTTTTTTTTTCGTTGATTTTTTTTACCTTTTTTGTCAGTTTTTTTTTCTTTGTTTCGTTTTGAATATACGGTACGTCCGAGGCGTGACGCGAACGTCTAAGATGAAATTGTGCCGGCACCGGAAAGAGTTTTGTTTCTCGTACCTTAAATGCAATTAATTGACATCGATTATACACCTATAGAATATATTAACGTCTTCATCGTCACGATATTCAACAGGGGATCGCTGATTGCCTCGTAAAACAACCGGCAACTCGCGAGAGTTCTTAAAAATTATTTTTTCCCCCTTTACCTTTTTTTATTTCAATTTTTTTTACTAATATTCACAAATATTATTGTTTTTATTTGATAGCTCATTTTTTTCGAGCGTTCTCGCACGCTTGGAAACGAGATATTTTGGGGATAACAGTTTTTAACCCCTTAAGGAATGATTTTTTTCACATAATTACACCAGCTCCTTAAGGAATTATTTTTTTTTTTCACATAAATTCACAATCCCTGAAAGATTTATATTTTTTTTCCACATGATTTCACAACCCCTTAAGGAATTATTTTTTCAAGACGTAAGCCACTTTGAATTTATAAACGATAAGCTGGTTTTAACGTTTCTTTTTTTATTTATTAAAAAAAAACGTCGCCATTCTTATAAATAATTGCAATTTCGCCTTTACCCCCTTAAGGGTTGATTTTTCCGGCTGAGGTATTCGCACTTTTGTATTTTCGTTGGAAAGTCTCATTATTTTCATGCGAATTTGCATGGTCTATCGTGTATCGAAAACGCGTGTCAATATTTACCGAGGAGAATCGAGATTCCTGATATCGAGACGTAATCTCGTTTTATCAATGAAGCCACTCTTCTTCTTATCGCGATCACACAAAAAAGGCATATTTACAAATAAACACTCTTCGATTATAAATTTAACTATATATAAATTTACTATATATATATATATAGTAAATTTATATATAGTTAAATTTATTATTAATTATATATGTAAAAATGGAATAAAAACTAGATTTTCTACAAGAATAAATAATCGGAAAATGTAATATTTGTATTTAATGAAACTTAATTAAATTTCTATTATACTATAAATATTCAAATTTTCTATTAAAAAAAAAAAAAACTATGTTTTGGATAAGAACAAAAAAATGAAAAATGGAAAAATAATAATATGTTTAAAAATAAATAATTAAAAAGTGAGAAAAACAAGCTACGCTTTGGATATGAATAAAGAAATAAAAAAAATGTTTTTTTTTTTTTGTAAACCCAAACAAACCCAAACGAAAATTTCAACGTCGCAGTTTCGTTGAGCGTGTTCTCTCTTTCGCCTCAAAAATTGGCCGATCGAGATACCCAGCAAAACCGTGAATAAAAAAATTTAAAAAAAATTAAAAAAAAAAAACATTAATTCGCGACCGCGTTTCGCTCGATTAAAAAAAAACGTGACGAAAAAATGTATTAAAAAAATGAATAAAAACACATTGGACAGCTGTGGAAAAGTAAGCGGGGATTTATCGGGGAGCGAACGCATGTGTACGAAGCTCTGTTGAAACGAGACGATCCCATGCAGTCTGGGGACCACAGCAGCAGCAGCAGCTCCCGAGAGATCTCCTATAAGCTATAAGAAATCACAAACGAGTTTCACCGACCGTGCCCGTGTGCTCGCTTCTCGCTATCTTTATATGAATGACCGTCTTAACGCTCGCTCGGTAGAGTCACACTTCGAACAGCGCCTCGCTTGTAACAACCAGATCGCGGCTGGAAACTTCGTTGTGCAAGAGGAAATCGGACCGACCGAATGTTTATTACACACACGTGTTTGTGCGCGTATATTATACCGCGCAAGAAACGAATTCTTTTTTTTTTTCTTTCGTTCTTTCGGGCTCGAGATATAACAATATAAATTTCATAAATTACGCAATGGAATTTTAAACGCTAACTGCCAAATTGCGGAGGCTCGACATTTTTTTTTCATGAATTTAAAAAGATGAATTTAAAAATATTAATTGGAAAAGAAATGTTGAAATATTGATAAAAAAAAAAAGATAGTTGTGAATAAAAAAAACGAAATGAATTGAATAATTGAAAATAGAAAATAGTAAAATAAAATCATTGAAAAATAAATAGAACTTAATATTCAAAAGTTTCGAAAAATTAATATTGAATAATTGTAAAAAATTAACAATTAACATTAACCTTTTTTTTTTTTAATAAAAAATGAATATTTAAAGTGACTTTTAAATTCAAACTTAATTTTTCAACATTTTTAAAAATCGAATCGTATCGACAAAAATCGTGAGATTGAACAAATAAATCACTCGACAGCACCGAGCCAATCATTTATTGGATCTGACCGAATTTGACACTTGCGAAAAAAAAAATGAGTGTTGGATCGCTCGAGCGTCGTTTTTGCACGGCGGATTAAAAACTCTGCGATGTCTTCTCCTCCATCTGGACCCGCGAAACCGTTTTCTGCTTTCACTTTGCTCTCTTTGTCTTTCTCTCTCCCTCTCGTTTTTCTTTTTTTTTTTTTTAATTTCTTTTCTTTTGACCTGTTCAGACTCGCGCGAGCTTCAAAACTCGTCCATTCAAGAAACTCTCCACCTGGGACCATTTCTTCTCCTCCCTTCTTTCCCCCACTTTTTTTTCGTCCTCGCCGTTTCGTTGTTTTTTTTTCTTTTTTTTTTTTTTTTTTTTTTTTTTTTTTTTTTTTTTTTTTTTTTTTTTTTGTTTTTTTTTTTTTTCTCT
>JAPYZI010005040.1:0-11493 GCA_030523105.1 Ophioninae sp. A BG-2022a
CTGAGGTATAGTTCAGCTCAGTTTATAATCTGGATTACGTATTTAAACACAATCGTATGACCACGTAAAACCTTTGAAGTAATAAAAACAGGTTATATAATTATCCGCAGAATATAGTGCGTAATGTTAGTAATGGATTAAAGTCATAAACATAAAAAAATAATTCGGGACATACGAACTACCGGAAGAACTTGTAGCGGTAATCCAGATAAAAAAATAGCATATTGGAGAACAAAATGATAGACGGAGAGGGATTGAAAGGAGTGCAAATAAAAATTAATGCCAACGGCACGCGGTGTTCCCAAGCGGTCACCCATCCAAGTACTAACCGCGCCCAATGCTGCTTTTGTCACATTTATGTGCAAATTTCAAAAGCCAATTCCTCCGCAATTTTTTCATCAAAATATGTGAAACAAAACTCAAAATGTGTACTTTTCCCCGCTTCAGAGGCTCGGGAAATTTGTGGAAGTGCAATACGATGGATTTAGCTCTCAATTTCTCCCATGTTAAACACAATCTGCACAATTTGTTCCAAAATGTTGCGGAGCATGTTCCTCTAAGCGCAAGCGTCCTGCATACACACAATAAATTTCATTCCAATCGGTTGTATCATTCGGGATAAATTGAATTTAAAAATTTCGAGGTGGCTAGGTTGCGATGTTGTAGGACGCTTGTTGCGCGATGTCAACTCTATGTGTCACACTTCGAATGATTGGACGACAACTGGTGCTTTCAGCAAGGTATGATTGTTGGCTGTCGCAAAAATCGGTACATCTACATCCATGTTGCCTCTTTGGAACAATTGAAAGTATCGGTACTCATAAAGCAAAATCATGTTTGGTTGCTCGCAATTTTATTTCAGTAGTACATGCGCGCCTTATTCCAATGTGCACAATGTGATAATTAAATGGAAATAAAAATGGAAGACTAAAATATGATATCGAAGAATTCCAAACAATTTACCTCTAAGAAAATCGATCGATGGTAAAGGACTCCTATCACCGAGAATCGAAAATGTATTTGTCATTGAACGCGTTCCGTGAAACGGCATCATACATTTGAATATAATGCAAAGTCGCTAACTATCGTGAATCTCGGCATAGAGTCAATACGAATCATGAAGGAAGACATTTCTTGTCAAAGGAGTACGTTTCTTACATCACAATACAAACATTCTAGAAGGCAGACTGCATGCGCTAACACAGACGATTTGCAAGTATTGCATATCTTTCGCTTTCGTAGCCACTCGGTCGGTATGACGGTGAAGTTTCAGTTGATAGAATGCATGTACTATGAAACTTGATAAAATCCGAAAGTGTCACAGACAAGTCGATTCGAAGGCTTATTTTCCAATGATATATTTTTTCAATTGAAAAAATTATCTTCATACTTTTGTACAAAAGAAAAGATAATACCTCGTACTTTCGGAAACACTCCCGTTTAGAAAAAGTTCGGGAACACTACTATACCGGCTGAGACATTGTCCTAATTGTACGAAGGTGGAAGAAGAACATCATTACTTTGAGCTAATCAAGTTTTACCGGGCTTGAAATAAAATATGCTACGTTTTTATTGATCATTCCAAAAAATCGTATTATTTGGTGCACGTCAAGTTTGTTTTTTAAAATCGGGATCGCTAGTCTAGCTGCGATACAATTTGTCACCGTGGAAGGTAGTTGTCACATCGCGTAAGCTTCGTCAGTATTCCGTGGAGTACTAAAGCAATATGACGGAGGAATTATCCGGTGTGACAATTGTCATATTTATCGCTGCGGGAGTATTAACAATTTTGTTGCTATTTATATTCGCAAAGAGACAAATCATGAGATTCGCTCTAAGATCAAGACGCGGTCCTCACATTCCGATCGGTCATGACGCCAAAAAGGTAGGAAAACGAGAAATTTTAAGGTTAAACCGCTGAGTTTGCGATTGACAGTAAACATCGACGATGAACATTCGTGAATCGTAACGACAATTTTTCCGTTCAGTCGCTAAAAAAAGAGATCGAAAGAAGAATAGAAGTGATACCGAGGATTCAGTATGAACCGCAGCTGATTAGCGATCACAGATATATTTTAGCACCTGGCAGTCAAGTGCCCCCTCATTATTACAGGCTCAAAGCTGTCGACGATGTTAAAACATTAGGTACGTCAATTATTTATCTAACGCTTGAAACTACTTTTACACTCATCTGCGTATGAATGTTTGCTATTTTTCTCAGCCTGGTTGGAAATTTTTGCAATTTTGTACTGAACATTCTTCACATTTTTAAATTGCTTAGTTCCTCCTATTCTCATGGAACATTTTTCTTTCCTCGGTAATAATAAGAAGCATCGTGCAAAAATGACATTGAATCGTTGACATATTTCATTCTGCTGGTGTTTGTATAGAACAAGTTTTTCAGAACATTGCACGTTTTTTCGTTATATAATTGGTGCGTTATAATTAATTGTGACACACTAATAAATATGAGATCGGTGTTAGGTCACGTTCGCCTTTTCACTGGGTGTCTGTTTGTATTCATGAATTTCATATCTTTATAGCTTTCTGCTAATGCATGATTCTCTTATTTACTTGGAACATGGTATTACAGAATCCGAAATAACCAAGTACGACAATTGTCTGAAGAGGCATCCCTCTGAAAATCTACGAGCTTACCTACTCACCAGTCTGGCGGCTCCTTTGAACGGCAGTGGTCAGCGCATGATTCATCAATTCTGCGATCTCTACGAGCATGCAAGGCACGACCCTACGGAATTTAGCGACGAAGAGTACCAAGTTTACTCTCGACTGCATCTCAAACTTATAGATGCGTATGTTTCATCTCTGTTGATATCCGTAATTGGATTTTCCAGCTGTTTTGACAAGTCGCGAGTTACCTGTGATCTCAATGTACATTTCAGAGCTCGACTACTGAAATCTTATCCAAGCAGCAGAAAGTCGAGTCCTAGTAGAACGCCAATAAAGAAAAGCGTTGAGACAAAGAGAAATATATTGGAGCCGAGAATGCGCCCTTCACAGGAACAAATATTGAGTGGATCTCGTCCAAACACCCTCACAGTTATGGGTCTCGACAATAATGAGACTTCGGTGTAGCATTATGAGTGTCGTCACATTCAGCATATGTGACGAGCGAACATTATTTTCTGACTGAAGATCTCTCACTGTTTACGTACGGTGAGTTTGGCCGATCGAGTAGATCGATTTTTGTGCTTTAAAAAAGGGAAAGAACAAACTGGCTGGAAGAAAACGAAAAAACGATATTTCGCGCATAAAGTAATATTCGTCGGAAGTGAAAAGCCGATGATTAACAAATCAACTGGAGCGATATAAGTTTGCAGCGTTCCGTTAAATTTTACGTAGAATGCGCATCGATTATCGTAAAGCGTCGACAACGAGAAACGAGATGTGCCACCGTGCAGCGTTCGACTTCATTCTTCCCGACAGACTTCGGACGAAAAAGAAAGCTCACGTTAATCGGGATTTTTCCGAAAACTGAAGGCGAAAAAAAAAAACGTCTACGCGTCGTCTTACGAACAAGTTTTAAAACGAATTGTCTATCGTAAGTAAATTGTTTCACCGTCATCCCTCACTCTGCCTCTCTTTCTCTCTCTCATATATTTGTTGAAACGAAATATCATGGATTTATTGGAGTCCTGATAGATAAGAATTTTGTCCACGTAACATCGAAGTAATCTTCGTTCTTCAGTAATACCAGAGCATTGTGAAATACGATTTTGTACTTTCTGGGTATTTGGGTGGTTCTCATGTGGCTCAACCATTCCATAGTCTGTTGAAAGAAAAAACAGATGTGACTGATTAGTAGGAACGAATAAATCGTCGCTTGTGTACAAGCGACCTGATGTATAAGTGGCGAGAAAGAAGAAAATAATAATACGGTAATTTTTAAGGAAAACTCACTTGCGAAATTATGTCTTTCCAATGTGCCGTTTGGACGACACTCGCTAAAGCTTGAGGAAATAATTTTGCTCTTATCTCGTGTGATGTAACAAGGATCCGGTCGTCCAACAATAGGCAATCCGTTGCTGACAAGGAAATTACGCTGATGAATAAAATTTCACACAAGAATGTCGCCGTATTGATGCCCCCTTCGTTCTCCTTGCAGTCCACCATTGCAGATCCGATACGGCTCATCAAATCCAATATCCACGCGGCGTTTGACTTTTCGAGCCTGATCTCCGGTAGAATTTTTTGCAATTGTTCGAGCAGACACGCGTGGACACTGCGAATGATTAACAAACAAAAAAATCATTAATTTCACGTATATTTTCATTCGTTTTGCTAATTATTTCCTTTTGTCTTTTTACTGAAAATTGAAATGAGAACTTCTCCTGATACTTTTGCAATCTTTCAATGTCTGTCTTTTACAATTTGTCTTTACTATACGCACTTAATTACGTTTTTTTCGGTACGAATCACCAAATATTTGGTCTTGTTGAATTCCTAGATAGGGAATACTTTCGTAAAAGAAAAACTTACGCCGGGGTTGCGGTCGATGCGCGAATAATTTCGTTCATCCAACTCAACGGTGTAACATCGTTCTTTCTCAGCACACGCTCGGCACGAATAATAATCGCTTTTCTTAATTTATCAGTGGTAACATCGAGCCAAACGCTGGGTAAAGTCATTCTCTCCAGTTGTTCCGTGGTCAATTCCAGGGCCGCTTTTGTGTACGATTTGAATATTTTGGAATCAGCGTCGATACGATCCATCAATTTTTCCAAAATGGTCGTTATCAAGAATCTATTATCGTTGTGTATCAATTCGTCTTTGAGGGTTTTCGCGAAACATTCCATAAACGTATCGAACGTCGTTGCAGCGATTTCATTCTCCAGAAATACTTTCTCGACGATGTTATTGAGAGTCAAATCCAGAAAATTGCCCAAAACGTTCGAGCCTACGGCCCGACAAACGTCATCCAATTTTTCGTAAATGGTCAAGCAGTCTTGCAATTCTTCCGGACTAGAAAGCGTCGCGCGATTTTTCGTGAGAAAAACCAAATGCATTTCCAAATAATCTTTGGCCGAGGGTGAGATAGGGGCTTGGTGACAAGCTAGGGCAATTCCGTATTGCCGTGTTTGTGAATCGATTTCGATCGCTGCTTCGAAGTTCGAAAATTCTATCGGTGGCAAAGCCTTCGGATATTTATGAGAAAATATTTTCATGCACTCGACAACGACGTATTTCTTATTCTTGTCGCGTAAACGTGTGTAGCGTCTTATGTATTCACCGATTGCTCGAAGAGGGCTCTTTTCCGAGAGGTATTTGAAATTGCACGGTTCACCGTGCGGCCATCGGTAAAGACCCGTACGAAAACTGTACAATTCCTCCTCGATCGAGCGTCTCAAGAAATCACTAGCGGCCGAAAGTGACGTTTCATTGATATTTTCCAGAAGGGCTATCCAATAATTTGCGGGTATGTAGGGCAACAGATCTACCGCTTTTTCTTCCTCCGTTTCTTTACAGTCGATCGTTGCGTTTGATCTTTCAACGCGATTTACAAATTGAGGAGGGAGAACGCACATTGGCATACTCGTAAGGTTGTACGATTGAAGAGCTTTGAAGGCTGACACAACGATTTCGTGTTTTTTCGAGTTTATGGCGTAGTCCCAAAGTTTCGTCAATACTTCGATCACCAAGTTCTCGTAGTCGGTGCTTTCTTGGGCGGGCGTTTGTGGGATAACCCCGAAGAGCTCGCAAATTGCTTGCGCAACGATCGGACGATTCTCCTCGTTCATTTTGGGTGCGAGAACCCGCCAGGTTGAACAAATCTCGATAACACCGGCGACGCAGAGCGCCGAGATGCCGTTCAGTGCCAATGCACTCGCGGCACTTCCGCTCGTTGAGGAACATCGGTTCAATATCTGCGACAAAAGCGGCACCAACTCTGCGCCGTGCTCGGAGTGATTTTCGCATATGTACTTCATCGCGCGTGCGCAGGTCACGGCGGATCTCCAAGAAAGATCGGTATTGGTGAGCTCCACCAGAGCCGTCTGAAGATGACGATAACATCGTGGCTCGACGCTTAACGATTCAAGGTACAATTCTATAGCGAGATAATTCAGAGGTTTTCCTGCCGTCGATAACGTCTTCAAGGTTTGCATTACTATCGGCACGTTTTCCTTTGATTTCGTCAGTTTTGGCAGTGCGAATAGCAACTTTTGGATCTGCGCGACTTCACGCGTCTTCGACAACTTGTGCAGTACGACGGCCAGTACGTGGCCGTCGTTCTTCGATAATTCGACGAGAAGATCGCACGAGTTTTCGATTATTTTCGAATCCTTCGTTTCGAGGAATATCCCCGCTATTATTAGCTTGTAAACGGACAGAACGTAACTCGGAGATTTTCTCAGTTTCTCAAGCCAAACGGTGATAATTTCCGGATTTGAAGATTCTAAAGAGTTGCAAATGTCCACGTAAAATTGAAGATTCGCGTCGAATCGATACAAACACTCGAACGTTTCATTCACGTGATGTCCTTTCGTGACGGTCCTATCCGAAGTCTCTCCAACGATTTTGTCGATCAAAAGCTTCGCTAGGTTTAAAGCGCTCAGGGATAACATCGATGGATATGCCATCCACGGGAGTATCGATGCTATCAGGATGTGAGCGATCCGTCGATTGTACGTCGTCTTTTCCAAAACTTTGATACCTAAAGTTATAATTCCTCATTAAGCATATCTAGAAGATTAATGAACCATGCAAAACTAGTCCAAATTTGAAACTCTCTTATTTGTCAGACTCGTGAAGCAAAATCGGCAAAAAAATTGTAGAATACGCAAACTAATCCCAAAATAAAAAAGAAAGTTTTTTTTTTTCAATATACAATTGACTCATTTTTTATCTACACCCGATGACATTTAACTTGATTTTCGCACAGCACGTGAAACTGAATAGGAATGCGTCTCTTGAATTCTGGAATTTCCAAGAATTTTATTACAAAAGTTTTTGATTCGATGCCATTAAAAAAAAATATATTTTTTTTAATTAATAAAACGAATAGACTGATTAATTTGTCAGAAGAATGCATCTTGCTTGATATTATATAATAATTATTATGTCATCTAATGTTAAATCGTTTTACCGTAATCTCGAAATATTCCACAATCTTTGACAACCACGAATAATGTTAATTTAATAATAAACTATACCCATCTTTTTTACCTGTTGAAACAACGTCAAGTAGATATACACTCGGACATATAGTTATCATCTCGGCCAACAAGCACGTTAAAACGCTGCCACAGCTCACGTCGCAGTCCTCCAGGATAGCAGAAACTACATCGAGATTCGAACGCGGATCACCGTTGTTTCGCACGAGCTCCAGCGACATGGACACAAGTACGGGCACGAGTGTTGAGCAAAGTGATCGGTCGGCATTCGTTTTCGCTATTTCGGCGATTTCAAGGATGCGATAGTTCGTGTCTAGGCAAGACTCCAGGTCAGAAGTTCGAAGCCACTGAAGAACTTCGTTCTGTAGGTCTTTCGTACCCTTCGCTCGGGTCAACAAATGCCAAGCTTGTTGTCTGCAGCTCTCCGATAGAGAGAGCTTCGGATCGCAGAGGATGTAGAGAAATAGGGGACGCAAGAGTGCCACGTGATGATTCAACGATCTGTGGAATACATTCATACTTAGTGGAAAAAGTCTGAAGTTTTTTCAATTTAATTTATAATGAATTTGCTCGAAAATCATTTTAAACAGGTATCCAATTTGTCTAAACGAACTCTGAAGCCTTTATATTGATTATTGACCTAAAATAAAGGTGTCTGGCCTAAAATAATACTTTTAGTATCAATTGTTTGTTCGGAGTAAACTTTATATCCAATAAAATGTTGTCTTTCCTGATTATCTGAGAATAATCAATTACTACTGCAATTTTGGTAAAAGTGACGTACCCTGCTTCGCAATGATTCATCATGGATTGCGTATGAATGAGGACGTCTCTCCACGCCTCCTTTTTCTGCGTCAAGATCATAATCAACGGATGCTGCAGCGACTTCAGAGTAAAGGGACAAATGTATTCATCGTCAGAGCCAAGGGTTTTCAAATCCAGAGTCAACAGGTTGCATATAGCTGAGGCAACGGCGCCGTAATGTCTGCGAAAAGTATTTCATGAAATTCAACGCGATTCGACTTATTTGGGGTATATCGATCTAGAGTTGTGCACATTTATGGTAGTCACCATATTGGGATATCGCGCACCTTGCTCGTCCCAGACACACGGTTAATTTTGCCAAGATGGATGGAATACCGAGTATTCCGGTTTCCGCGAGTACCACCAAGGCCTGGCAGGCCGTGAGGCTTATCATTGCATTGCTGCTTTCGCATTGAGTTAAGAGGTACTTAAACTCATTTATCTGAATTAGGAAGAAGGAATATTATTTCACGAAAGTCGTTGATGCATACAATAATTGTAATTCAAAAATATTGATTGATCGGTACCTTCGACTCGCTTTCACCATTCTCCACTTTCTCTTTCACCGTACTCAGTAATTTCCATACCGCCTAATTACGAGAATAAAATGCTTGCTGTGGTTACCGTTAATTAAATGAAAAACATAAGGCAAAAAAAGAGGAAAATATCTCACGTGCGATACAAGAGTAGGCTTGTTCGAAGCCAATTTGTATTCGATAACGTCCATTCCAGCTATAGTCTTCCCATAGATTTATAACGAAAAATTTCCTGGATAAATTGCAGTAGATTATTTTAAAAACAAATAACTATTTTGCAAGTTACAAGCATGTCCTGCTCGGTAGTAAGCTCTTCTATTCATTGGTATTCTAACCCTGGGCAAACTAACCTCAATTCGTGGGGTTCTTCAAAACGGACGGTGGCGCCACGCCCGGGCAGAAAACTTTCGTCAACTAATCCTGATCACGTGACAAATAGCGGCCATTCGAAGTTTTGCATTTTGATTTCACAGTAACACGTTTTAAGATTAAATTGACGAGTTCCTGGTACGTAACTTCTTTTTTAATTACTAGACCCAGCAAAATAAATCAACTCTTTGCAAATACTCGTGTCATCAACTAATAAATCGACAAGACCATTAAGATATTTATTTTTACAAACCTATTAGGGCATACCGCACAATACGAGATAAGGTGACGGGGGCGTCGTAAAATAAATATGCTACATTTCTTTCTGCACGTTACGTTATTCGTTTCGTGTATTGAAAATATTTAAAACGTACAGTACTGAAAATAAATATTAATAAATATCGAAATACCAAAACGTAAAATCAGGTACACGGTTCAGCTTGTAATTCTTGATGCCGTATAGGAGACGGACATAACCTCACAAAATTTCAAATTCAAAATCTATTATTACGTTAAAAATTATCCACCTTTGTGAAATCTCGGTTCAAACATTTCAGTGATCTCTCTGATACTCATGTGTCACGTGGTACATGTATAACTTTGTTTTTAACATTCTTTCCGAGATCGTTCATAAATGTTTCGATTACGAATTTTGTGAAATTTGGTACATTACGTTTTTCGACGTACATATAATCCAAGCAATTGCTTCAATCATTTTACATATAGCTTCAAATAATTCTTTAACAATCCTGATTTCCGGATACTCTCTGTAACTTTGATACGCAAAAATATAGTAAATATACGAAATTATACTTGACCATCGATGAAAGTTGTTTTCTTGACCGTTGTAGAGGTTAAACAATACATAACACATGTACTTGTTTTGAGGGCAACGAAAAGTCGTATGGACTACAAAATTCGTAGCGTCAAAATTCGACTTCCATTTAGAGTTGACGGAACAGCGTTCGAGACGGTTGTTGCTATCTCAATTGAAACCGCTTTCCCTCAATTTTCTTCAACATCGCTGTTTACCTTTATCTTACCTTTACCGCGCGCGTTTCATTCTATTATTTATTTTCTTAATAAAAAATCACAGCGCAGCACCGGATGATGTTTTTTTTTTCTTTACTGATTTCAAATTTTGCTTAGTGCCCGATTAAAACTGAGGCAACATCCGGTGTCATTACCCGTTGGAAACAGCAAATTTCTTCTCGTGTTCGTCGTCGATTTTATTATTTAATAAAAATAAAAAAAAATAGAAATAAAAGAGGGGAGACAACGTACTTTTGATTTGGCATTTGCGACACTATGCGATCCTAATGAATTATCCGCGAGGATCGATCTCACGTGTATCATATTTCGCGATGGCGACCGTGACGACGCCGATGAAAATTAAAAATAATAAAACGCCAGTGACAAACGGTATCGAACTAATATTATGTTCTTACTTATACTCATATATTTATAAGTAATACATTTGTTTTTTTTTGTTTGTTTTTTTTCCTCTCATCGCTGTTACAGTTTTCGTTCTCACTTCCTGTTTCTTTCACACACGCTCTCTCTCTCTCTCTCTCTCTCTCTCTCTCTCATACACACACACACTCTCGCTCTCACTAGATCGCACGTTACTAATTAAACGTTATGTCTTGTTCTTTCTTTCATTATTCGTTATTCTCTCGCTCTCGCGTCTTTCACTCGTTTCTTTTAGTAAACAAATAGCATTCTAGCTTTCAATTTACAATTATTTAACGCCTCTTAATTATTTAGAATCATGATTTCCTCCTTACGAAATATCCTCTTCTTTCTTTTTCCCTTTTATATATACTTTAGGTATCGTTACCGATAATTATCGTTACATAATTAAAATTTTTTTCGTTTCTCTACAAGATAGATTCAGCAAATTTACGCGTTATCGTTACTATTTTACTTGTTGTTGTTGCTGTTCTTCTTCATCGTTTTTTTTTTTTGTTGTTTTTTTTTCTCTACAAAAATCGAAGTCTGCAAATTATTCTTTACAATAAAATACATTGATTCGGACAGTGGATTTGCTCGCTCGTACGTGCATCAACACATTACACTCTTCTAAACTTTTCATCCGTATCACTCATACGTTTATACTGGCATTTACTCTTGTCAATTCACAAGCTACCACGATCTCTTTCTCTTTCTCTCTCTCTTTCTCTCTTTACACTTCGGACAAAAATTTCACTTTGTGTCAACTCACGGTCACGCCGATCTGTTTTTGTTCAATTTTTTTTTTGTTTTTCAAATCGCAACACGCGCCTCGAATCATATCGAGTCGTATTCGAATCGACAGAACGGGAGTACGATTTCGCAATAAAGAAAATTGGTCGCGCGTGAGTCAATCGTGAGTTTCAGTCTAACGGGATTCGTCGATGAATCCAGTTTGTTTGTTTTTTTTGTTGTTGTTTTTGTTTCGTTACGAGCAGTCGAGGACTATTGTTTCGGTGCAAATCCGCTTTGTTTTTATTTTTTATTAATTCATAAATTATTTCACGGACCCATTTGCGGCGTTGTAATTCGTCGGATCGTCGGAAATAATTCATTCGTTTTTGTCCTCCCGCCGCTTTCCCCGATATCTCTCTAGTCCTCGAGATCTCAATGAAAACGAAAAAAAAAAAAAAAAAAAA
>JAPYZI010005041.1:0-12335 GCA_030523105.1 Ophioninae sp. A BG-2022a
GAAATTCTGCCAAAAATCGAAAAATTATCGGATTTTAATGATTAAAAAAGCATTTTGAAGAGAAAGTCGTAACGAAAAGATTGAGCGCAAAGTGGAGTGCCAAATCCCAAAGGAAAAGAAGTTATCCATGATTTAGTGAACAAACTTTTTTCCCCCAAAAATCCAATAAAATTTTGAATTTTTAATATTTTTTTTATTGGTCTATTTCGATGTAACTTTATCCCCTGAACACGAATATGCCATTTATTTTCCCGAAAACCCAAAATTTCCATTAAAAAGTTGTAAAAAACATCTAAAATCACGATTTTTTTGCAGTGTGCACTGCTTTCGACAAAAATTCGTTGATATGCGTAATTAGCTGAAAATGTGCGACTAAATAAACCCTTCTAATACTTTTAAAACAGAAAAAAAAAATATTCGCCTACCCCGGCGACTTTTCCGGAATCTCAAAAATAACGAAATTTCAAAAGGTCGTAGGTTGAGCTCGTATAGTTTTCCCGGAAAGTATATACTTAAAAAAATCAAGTATTATAAAATCAAAAAATATTACGAAAAAAACCAAACGAAAAACTACAATTTTCTATAATAAAGTTGAAACGATAGATGAAACAGAAAAGAATAACGTAAGTTAAACATAAATTAAAAGTACAACGACAACTCGATGAACAAACTTAATATTACTTAAAGAGAGAGAAAGACATGGATAAATAGATCGATATATTTATGCCTTACCGACCTATGAGGCAATAAATAAAGAATAATAATACAAAATAAACAAAATACCAAAAAATCAACAAGATATCGTAACGAAAAATACTAAAATAATACAATAACTCCAGCGTCGTAATGTTCAGCTTTCCGTTCACAATGTTCACGATGAACACCGCTCGAAACAAATCGTAATGTTTTATAAATTGAGTAATGATAACGATAATAATAATGATAATAATAATAACAACAATAATAAACCTCAAATGAAAACCAAAACCAAAAGTGAGTGAGATTGGGAGAGAGGAAGAGGGGGGGGGGGGGGGGGGGGGGGGGGGGGAGCGGGGCGAGGGGGGGGGGCGGGGGGGGGGGGGGGGGGGGGGGGGGGGGGGGGGGCGAAGGAAACGAGCTAAACGGGGAAATACCAGGCTCGTTGGCCGGAAATGGTCCGAGTGATCTCCCAGTTGCTATAGGAATCCGTGGGTGGTGGGAAGCACTGTACTTGTTGAAAAAGTCAGTGTACCGATGTGGGAGACGCAATCGTGCGGGAGATTCTACAATAATCGTGTTCGACTGTACGTTGACTCCGGGGAAGTGTTTATTTTGCGAATTTTTTTTTTTTCTTTTTTTTTTGCCTGGTAAAATATGAAACACTTGTACGGGGCGAATGAAAGGGACACGAATCACGCGAGAAAACGACGCGAGTCCTCGACGGAAACGAGGGTTACGATGTATGTGGGTGAATACACACCGCAAACGTGATAAGACTCGGTTCCGTTACGTTCTCTTAATTTCATTCGCCATAAACTTTAGCTTGAGTATCTAAATCTTAAGTTAGCCCGTTCATCAACGATACTTTTCATTTTTAGAGTCATTGGTATCAAAGAGAGACAGAGATGATGACGATGATAAGCTTATTATACTCCAGTTGGACTTTCGGAAAAATCAGGTAAATACAGAAAAGAAAAATCGTGAAATGAAATAATAATAATTGAAAAAAAATACGAGAGAGAGAAAGAGAGGGAGGGAGGGAGTAAACAGAATAATAGTAATAATAATAATAAATATTAAAATACTAATAATACTAAAATACCAATAATACGAAAATACTAAAATACTAATAATACTAATAATACTAATAAATACTAAAATACTAATAATACTAAAATACTAATAATACTAATAAATACTAAAATACTAATAATACTAATAACACTAATAAATACTAAAATACTAATAATAATAATAATAATAATACAAATAATAGAGAAGAGAGAGAGAGAGAGAGAGAGGGAGTACACAGAAAAGATTTTTCTTTTCCGTACGTATTTGCAAAATTCTGAAAGAGAGGGAGTGATTAATTGATTTATTTATTTATTTAATATGCCCTAGTAAAATTATCCAGCTAAATAAGAAAATACATACTAAATACAATATTATCTATAAAAAGCACCGGATGCGCCAAAAATAAAATTATACAAAACAAAATAAACAACAATAATCCTTATGAAATAAGTAATAACAGTGAGAGGGAGTACACACAGGATTTATTACGCATCGGTGTCGGGCTCTCGAAAGAACGTACGCGAAGAAGTCTTTGCATTCAGCAAGAGTTAAAAAATAAAATAAATAAATAAAAAGCGAGCGAGAGAGAATCAAGTGGACGAGCGTTTTGCGACGGGTTTGACTCACTCCGAGTCTCGATTATTCATTGGCAAATTCCTCAGCAAGCACGTTCCAATGTGCCCCCCCCCCCCCCTTCGCCGTCATTCACCATTCTCGTTCTATCTCTTTTCTCTATCTCTCTTTCGCACTTTTTATTTCTTCCGCTTCTCGTCCCTTGTCACGCCCCCTCCCTCACCGTCGCGAGTCTCTGCCATTCCCTCTCCCCCTCGCAACGCTCTTAAGACTTGTTTATACATATTCAAGCTATGAATAACAGATCGATTAATAGTGCAAAGTTACAAAAAAAAAAGGAAGAAGAAAAAAACATCGTCGAAGAGTGAAAGAATAAGTACACGATTGTTCAATTATTTTTTTTTTCCCCTCCAGTCAGCAGATAGAAAAAAGATCGAGAAAAATGTTTGCATACGAAATGCAAATGAAAAAATGGAATACTCATTTTAGTTGTATTTCGATTTATTTGTTTCGCGGGATTAGAAAAGATTTAATCGGTTATTAATTTTTTATTTGATTCGGAAAAACGTACTAATCAATGAGTGGTGGTTTTTTTTCTTCTTCATATTTCTTAAAATTATTGCAATTGCCAAAAGAATCACGTATCAAACAGACATTTTTATTTCTCATCGATAATTCATATTTTTTAATCGCGAATAAATTTGCTATATCGTAATAACTGTCAATTGCTAATAAATCAGAGATTTTTTCAAATCGTCAATTAATTTTTAATCACGAATAAAATTGCTATATCGAAATAATCGTTGATTGGTTATGAATACATTTTTTTTCTTTTTTCGTCTGTCAATTTGGAATCAGCGTTTATTTTTATTTTTATTTATTTTTTTATTTATTTTTTTTTTTCAGTTTTTCTTATTTCTCTCGGAGAATTTGACCGTTCCATTGGTCCGGCGAATCAATCGTTTCGAGAATACACTCACCCTCCTGATAATTCTCGAATTCACCGAAAGACGCGAGGCGATAAAACGCGGATAATCTCTCGTCTCGTGTATGAACAAAATATCACGTGTGCGTGTGTTTGTGTGTACGCGTGTGTGAGAGATTACGCGTTTTCCGTCTCTTTCTCGCAATCTTCGTCTGTTTGAAATTACTCACGAGTTCACGTACGGTTTGATAATAGCATCGAGACGTCGATATGATTCATGACCGTTACGGAGTTGCGTCGTCTCGAAAGATCGCGGGCCCCTCTTCCTCCAATATCGTTCACGGGCGCAATAATCCACCCGCGTCTTATTGCCCCCTCCCTTTCGTTCCTCGAATTCGTATAAACGATCGGGAATATCGTACGCTCGTAATAACTCGGATGACGAGGAACACACTCGCTTTATCGATTATAACCGACGAGGATTACGAGACAGCAATCGGCCGTTCTATTTTCAATTTTCTTTTTTTTTTTTTTTACGTTCGAAAACACACTTGTGAAATTCCTGTGCTAGAGTTTGAATGCACCTATTAAATAATTATGTACTACTTACGGTTTCAATTTAAAAAAAAAATACAAACAAAATGATAACATTTTTATTAAAAATTTTCTTTGCCGAAATATACTTTATTTTTTTTTGTGAACAAAGCATTTTTGTTTTGAGAAAATGTTTTTTTTTAATAGAGAATTTTTCTTTGGAAAATAATATTTTTTTTTAATACAATTTTTCTTTAAAAAATAATTCATTTCATGAAGAATTTTTCTTTAAAAAATAATTTTTTTATAAACAATCTTTCTAAAAAATATTCCTTTAATAAAATGTTTTTTTTTTTCAAAAAATGACGAATTTTTCTTTTGAAAAGAGCATAGTAGAAAGAAAACAACTTTTTTCTTACAAAAATGAAGTTTATTTCTTTCCATTAAACTTTTTTCTTAATAAAATGAAGCGTGTTTATTAAATGAAATTTTTATCTAAAAAGAATGAAGTATTTTCCTTTCAATTGAACTTTTTACTTAATAAAATCGTGCGCTTGAACTTGTTTGTTTTTTTTTTTTTAATGATTGATCCAATAATTTATTAGAAGACTCGACATATTTTTTTAGGGCAAGACCTGCGACGTTTCCTCCCGAGCGATAATTCGAAAAGTATACCCCGTACACCCAGCCGCAAGTGCACACGTCCGTATATTTTCAGCTACTCCGTCAATCTCCGATAAGGTCGCGATAAGAGACCGCTAAATATATATTAGTACCCTTCGTCTTTTTTCTTCTCGTATTCCCACAATCACGGAGAAAGCCACGATAAATCCGATTTTCTCGGCACCTGAACGAACTTCGTTTTTCACCGTTTTCTTTTTCTATCGTACTGCTCCTCGTACGAGGAGAATGCAATCAGTTCTGCAACGAACTTCGAGACGCTTGGAAGGTCGAGTCTTTTTTTTTTGGAGCCGCGATCGAAATTCGTTTTTCTAAATCAAATTTTTTCGAAACTTCCGGTATGTCGGAAATAATTTTTATTCTAAAAAAAATAATTCTTTTTTAGCTTGCATCGAGAAAAATGATTTTTCGAAAATAACGTATTTAAAAGATCAATTCTTTTCGACGCATGAATCCAAAGTCAAATTCAAAAACATTGAAATTTTAGTCCAAACAAATTTAAACCCCAACATATATAAATTTGTTTTTCAATTTTAATCGAAAGTCAAATTTTAAAACAAATTGAAAAACATTAACCCAAACTGTTTTTTCAAAGGGATTGAACTTTTAAAAAGTCAATTTTTTCGAAGCGTTATTAATAAACCGTATTTTTCAAAAATCAATTTTGTATTTCAGTGCTTGAAATTAGTTTCCGTTCGGAAATTTTGAATCTTTGTATTATCAAAGTTAGTATCGCGAGTGTTCTTTAAAAAAAAAAAAAAAGAAAGAAAAAATACTACCAACCTTTATCTAAAAAAGCCATTTCATAATATTACGTAGAGAAGTATACCGTTATGAAAACAATATCGATCTTACGTTCCAACGAGACGAGTGTAAAAAAAAAGTTCGTCTGGACTGGCACGCGTGAAGCCTAGACGATTTAATTGATTTATCAACTCGCCATAATTTTTTTTTTGCGAGGATACACGGTGCAGAATAGTCCCGGTCGAAATTAGCACGCGGTTAGGTTGCGTGTGCATGCGAGCGCACGAGAAGCGCGTACCGAAGCCGGCGAGCGGACCGGTGCTGCCACGGTTCGTGTCGTCGGTCGCCGGTGAAGTTATCCGCGACGCCGGTACGCGTACGATGTATGGGTTGCGTGTAGGGGGACGCGCAGCACACACACAGGCATGCGCGCGCACACTGGCGTGCGTCTCAACGGCTCGTGCGCACTCGGCCGGCTTCGGGTTGCGTTCATCCCCACTCCCGCTTCGTTCTCGCTCCTCCACTGCCGGAACGTCAGTCACTCTTCGGCGCTCGCGCGGGAGAGTTTACGTGCGATTTCGCCGGTCGTACGATTCGCGATATCCTCGTGACAAGTTGGCCACCCGAGAAACAAAAAAACAAAACGATATTTAAAAAATTAATAAATCAAACGTTGTTGAGAACCGGAAGTGCGATATCGAGGGAAGAGGGAGAGGAAGAGCAGGGATTCAGCTGGTCAAGAGAGCGCGTGTGTGTGATTCGTGATCTCGAGGAAAAAAGTAATACGTGCCTCTCTGGAACGTCAAGAATTCGACGATCGGAAACGAGAGCGCGCCGGGTGACAAGTGCGTGGAAAAAGTAAAGTGAACCGAAAAATTCAAAGTTCGGAAACATCGATGACTGCTTGAAAACACGTGGAACAAGCGGGATCTGGAGATTTTCACGAAAATGAAGATTCGATCGGGTCGGTGAGATAAAAAAAAAGGAAAAAATAAAGCGGTGGCTGGTGCGCGAAGTTGCCGGCAGCCAGTGAACAGCGCGGAACCGGCGAATTTCCGAAACTATAAACACACGCGAAATCCGTGCGAGTGCTCTCTGCGTGACAAACACGCAGCGCACCCATTCCGCGAAACCGGCGTTCGTCGCGTAACTTTCGCCCTCTCAACCTTCCCCCACCCTCTCACACTCGACTCTTCGCGAGAGAAAGCGAGTTCGCGAAATTTACGAAGGAAAAGAAAGGAAAAAAAAAACACAAAGTATCGTCCCGCGACAGGAATACGTCGAGTTTTTCTCGGCTTTTCGAAGGGAGAGGACAGTCCAGGAAGTGGGGATACCTCGGCGGATTCTTCCGGTCTGGAATATCGCCGGATCGCGAACGAACGAATTTCCATTAGCGGATTCGTAATTTCCGTAGGTGAAATTTTCTCGTACGATGAATAATATCGCGTCGTGTCGCGTGCTCGGATTACGAAAACGTCAGCAGTCAAGAGAGACAGAGTGCGCCAGTGTCGTTTCGATACGAGCTCTCTGATTTTTCGTGCGGTTGAATTAATTCGAAAAAAAAAAATAAAAATAAAAACAAAGTTAACTCCTCGAATCCGTGGCACGTCGTGAGAACACGAAAGATCGCAAAATTTGAAGGTCTGACGTAACGAAGAAAACCGAGGCGGCGGGCGAGTGGAAGTTTTTTTTGTTGTTCGACATCGCCGAGAGATTCGGGGCATCGAGCGTGTTGGTGTTTGAAGTGGGCGCTGTTATCGCCTCGTCGATGCAATTGTCCGTGGTGTGGAAGAAAAAAAAAAAAATTCGCGAGTGCTCTTCGGGTGGAATAATAAATTCGTGTGTGGTGTCTCTCTCCCCTCTTTCAACCCCCTCCCCTCCTAAAGCCTGAAATCAATTTGTTTCAAGCGTTTCTCGAGTTTTTCTTTCGCCCTTCTCCGATTCGGTCGGAACAAAAATCGAGTTCATTTTGTTTTTTTTCGCTTCGAACCGCGCGCATGCGCCGTCAGTGCAAACCGTCATTCTCCAGTGAAGTGCGATCGGGGCATCGATCAACGATATTTCGTTCGAAACGAGTGTTTTGAAGAAGAAAAAAGGGGCGAAAAAGCGAGAAATAAAAAGAAAGAAACGAATCTATAGTCAAATGTACGGGTTCGAGTCGTAAACGATTGTTCGTGCTACTTTTTTTTTTCTTCTGTTCACGTCTCCGGTAATTCTTGTTTCTCATCGGTGTTGTTTGTTGTTTGTTGTTGTTGTGTGATAACCGCGTGTGGGGGCGGAGTTTGCTCGTAATTCCCATCGCGAAAACGTTCGTTCAAACATAGCCATGGATATCCTGCCGAGTGGAAACATATTTAGGGAATTGCAGGACATACACGATACCGGATATTTTTCGGCCCAACCGTCACTCGAGGATCATTGGCAACAGGTAAGAGGGGGCGCCATTTTCTTTTTTCCAAGGATTCTCAACCGTATTTCTCTCTAATGCTCGATTGGGAATTAAACATATATTTATTTTTCCGTAGCGTTGTTTTCGTCGTTCACTCGTCGTTTCGACGCAACGTCGAGATACTTTGCGATGACAAGACCGTCGAGCTTTCACATTTTTCACGCTAGGATACTACGTATCGCGCGTGTATACGTTTAAACGCGTGTAACGGCCACCGTTGGTCATTCGCTTATTCGCTTGTCGTACACGTTTCTTCTCCCGCTGCGCTTTCCCTTGACCTCGAAGTCAAGACCCACATTTTTCACGAATTTTGCCATTTTCTCGTTTATCGTACTTTTTATTTCTATCGCTGTTGTTATTTTTATTCTTATAATTCTCGTCGACAATGTTTATATCATTAAGAACTTTCGTACAATGTTAGCATATTTGCGTTGAAAATAATAAATATCTTTTTCCTTTTTTGTCGTACAAAATAATAATGAATCTTTACTAAATAAATAATAATCATTTATTCATTCGACTTTATTTATATTTTTTTATCCATTATTCTTTTTATTATTATAATATTATTATTTTTATTATTATCTCTTACTGGTTGTGTTTATATTATAGTTCTTTCGTGGATTCTTAATGTTATAATAATAATAATAATAATAACAACAACAATAACAATAATTAAAAACAAAAACGTTTATAAATCATATCGCTATTGACACTGTTTTTGTTCTTGTTGTACATTCGTCCGATCGAACACGATCGGGATCTTATTCGGAAATTAAATATCCCTTACGAACGACCAATTATACTATTTCATCGGCGTTGAACGCATCCGACTCCAACACCCAGTGACGTTTTTTAAAAAACGGACTCGACGCTCGCATCGTTTCGACGCAATGCAATTTCTATTCTAATTTTTTTTATTTCCTTCGATTTATTTTTTGACGAAATCTTTTTGTTTTCAGATTTGAATTCTAGGTTATCACGATAAAGATTTCTATAATTAGAGAAATATTTCCCTCACGATATCAATGAAAAAAAAAAAAACAAAAATTAAAAAATAATGATTTTCATTGGGTCGGGACGTTGCGAACTTCAACTTTATTTTAAAAATCGTCCAGTCGATTATACCTCTCTATGAAAAACTTTTTTTCAAATTTGAATTCCACATTATCACGATAAAGATTTGTATAATTATAGAAATATTTCCCTCACGATATCAATGAAAAAAAAAAAAAAACAAAAATTAAAAAATAATGATTTTCATTGGGTCGGGACGTTGCGAACTTCAAGCTCATTTAAAAAATCGTCCAGTCGATGATACCTCTCGCTATGGAAACCTCGTTCGAGCGAAGAGACTCGAAGTCTCGCTGCCCCCTCCCCCCTCCCCCCGTCCACTGCCCGTGCCTGCGCGTTGGCCGTTTCTCATTCCCAATTCTCATTTTCCACGGGACGTTCAATGGAAACTTTGGCCAGGTCTGAGAGACTGGCTCTAGGTCTCTCCCTCGCTTGAATAATTGGGTCGAGAAGCGGCGCGCAGGATTCTCCATTCACGCGACAAAGTTAATTGCCCGTCGCATTAGTGCCTCCTCGTCCCAATTACTCTTATACCTATCTCCGTCTCTCATCTACTGCCATTTGCCCGCCCCCCCCCCCCCCTTCTTTGCCCCCTCCCGCGAGTTCTCTTCCCTTCCGTTCCCCAATAAGGTCTGCTGCGCTCGAGCCACCCTAATCATTCCCCCCCCACTCCCCATCCCTTCCTCTTTCTCCATGTAATTCCTTTCAGGAGAACGCCTTCCCGTGATTATCGTAATTACGAGTAAACACACGTACACACGCGCGAAGCGTGCGCCTCGTCGGAGCATCTCGCGATATATTCGACACCGATCCGAAAGCTCCCCGCGATTCTATTTGGTGCGTATTGTTCGCTTGGGTTTCCGCAAAGCGAGAGAAAAAAAAAATTAAAAAATTTTTTTTTTTTTTAATTTCGACGAAAAAAGAACATTTTTGCCGTTCGATCTCGCGAATTCAACGGTCTATAGCTAACGGAAGGGCAGAAGAGGGGGAGGGGGCAGGAGCGTTTGAAAATTGCGACAGAAATGATTTTAGCTAAAAAGTAGAAACAAAGAAATTGGACCAAACGATTCGACTCGGCTCGAACTGAAACGTAATTTGCCTCTGTATAATAATAAGCAATAATACCGAGCCGAGGTTGTATCGAATGAATGGTAAAAAAAATATAAATCGTTGGACCAACGATGTTATATATTCATTGTTGTTATTTATTTTGCTAATCGCTTTTGCGTCGTATTTTTACAGTGATGATAATTGTCGTGACGATAGTGTTGTAAAATATAATAATTTAATGATAGTAAGAATAACGATAGATACGTTTGTTGTAACAATATAATTTATATCACTGTTTTATTGAAATATAGTAATGATAACGTTATGGTATTATTGTTATTATTTTTTTTTATGTTCACCTTGCTTTCACAATTCTCGGCTTTTAGTCTTTTAATATTCTACTCATAAGAATTATTATTATTATTATTATTGTTGTTATTTTCGTCCCTCAAAAAATGTATGCCCAATCGTAATTTTAACGAAGCTGGACCGTATTCCCTTTTTTTATAGTTCTAAAGTTTAAAAAAAATTGAAAAATTACTAAAACGATTGAAATTGAAAAAAAAAATTTCAATAATTTTGAATATTCTTACTGTTTTGATAATGCTCGATAATTGTTATTTCGAAAAATGTAAATTTGAAAAACCGAGTAGGAAACTGCTCGTGTAAATTTTTATTGCTATTATTATTATTATTGTTGCTGTTAATATTAATGTTCTTAACGGTTTCTACGACGACAAAAGTTGCAAATTGCAAAGTTGAAAAGTTGAAAAGTTTGCTATTATTTAGCGCCGATTTCCGGAGCACGAATAAATATTTGTTTATTCTTAAGATTCATTTTTGCGGTTTTGAAGCGCGGGCGAGTGCGAAGACCGATGAAAGAGACAGGAGATAAAAAAAAAAAAGCGGGGCAGACGCTTGCCAGACGAACTCACGGGGTCGTCGTCTCTCGTACGAAATACATTTGTATTCGATATTTGCATGGCAGATGTAATATATAGATATAGAGGGGTCGGTCAGCGTGTCACCCGGTGAGATCGCGCGACGCGTCGCGGCGGAGCAGGCGTCGGGATCCTCGACGGCGTCGCGACCGCACTAAAACGAACCCCCGACGCGAACGCGTACCCTTCGCACGGAAAATAATACATAAACGAGTCTATCTTTGGATTTTGCTGACGATTATTTTACGACAGAAGAAAAGGGGGTGGGGGGGGGGGGATCTGACCAATCTCCAAATTTCTTTCCTTCCAATTAATTCTCTTGTTTTAATTTATATTTTTATTTGTATTTTAATTTTGTATTAATTTATATTTTCTAATCTCTCAGTTTATTTTCTCCTCCTCTTTTCTTTAACTCTATTCGTTTGATTATTGTTCCAATTTTTTGTTTTTTTTTAAATTAAATTGTATCTTCCAATCTTCTAACTTCTTTCCTCGTTTATTTTCTCTTTCGCGATCCCGAACGGCGCTTGCAGTTTGTTTCTTCTGAACTGGTGATTTGTTATGCGAATTATTTTTTATCATTTTATCATTGGAGGTGATAATATTGGAGATTATTATTATTATTATTGCAGAATAACCAGCTTGATGTTTTTTTTTTTTTTTTTTTTTTTTTTTTTTTTTTTTTTTTTTTTTTTTTTTTTTTTTTTTTTTTTTTTTTTTTTTTTTTTTTTTTTTTTTTTTAAATTGATATTATTATTATTGTTATTATTATAGAAGTGTCTTCTATAATAATTATTAGAATAATAATATTCTTATTCTTATATTATATAATAATAATAATAATTATTATTATTATTATATTAATAATATATTATTATTATTATTATTATTATTATAGAAGTATCTTCTTTTTTTTAAATATTTTTCCAGGAAGGGCTTTGTCCCATTGACCATCGTGAAACTCAATATCCATGAGACGTCGCGTACGTATCCTCTTTAAGCGTCGTAAACTTTTCTATTGCTCTTCGGAGGGGGGGGGGGGGGTGGGGGCTTGACTCGTCGAATAATTTATCGATTTTGTATACGTGCGCCAAGACGGAAAGAATGAAAGGAAAAAAAAAGAAAAAAAATAAATAAATAAAACAAGTGAAACTCAACACGAAGGTACGCGCGAAGACGCGATCCGTTGAATTTTTCTCTCATGGATGAGGTAAAACGAATGGACGTCGCAAACATTGCATCACTCGTAAAAATAAGTAAATTTAATAAAAAAAAAATGAGCAAATGAAAAGAGAGAATAAGAAAATCGAAGATGAGTTCTTTTAAATAAAAAAAAAAAAATACAGATTTTTTTTTCGACTTCGTAGAGTCATTGCTCGTACATTGCGCGATCATGTTCGAAAGTACGATTCGCGTTGCGCCGCCAATTTTTACGTTTTTTTTTTTTTTTTTTTTTTTTTTTTTTTTTCTTTTTTTTTTTTTTTTTTTTTTTTTTTTTTTTTTTTTTTTTTTTTTGTTTTTTTTTTTTTTTTCTTTTTTTTTTTTTTTGTTTTTTTTTTTTTTTTTTTTTTTTTTTTGTTTCTCAATGTTT
>JAPYZI010005042.1:0-11482 GCA_030523105.1 Ophioninae sp. A BG-2022a
AAAAAAAAAAAAAAAAACATAAAAAAAAAAAAAAAAAAAAAAAAAAAAAAAAAAAAAAAAAAAAAAAAAAAAAATACACAAAAATAGCCGCAAAAATAATTTAAAAAAAGAATCAAAATTATGAGAAATAATTTTGACTTTTTTAAAAATCAAAACTATGAGAAATAATTTTGATTTTTTAAAAATCAAAATTAAAATGAAATTTGTAAAACGAGAAAAAAGAAATATTATTATTTGGAACCAAGTTTTTTTTTTTACTAGAAAAAATTACTCGAAAATATCTAAAAATATACAGTGCGAAATCGATCGAAGAATATACTTGACTCGTAACTTTAAATCAAACGTAAAAGTAAATGAAATGTAAGGTAAATTCAAAAGTAAAAGAATGAGAGAGGGAGAGCGAGCGAGAGAGAAAATAAGAGAAAAAGAGAGAGAGAGGCCTTGTTGGGAATTCGTTTCTTCTGTGAGTACCGTCGTAACGGCTCTTTCATTCGCCTGTCGTGTAACGCCCGGTGTAATAATACGGTGCGCGTAAACAAAAAAAAAGAAAACACAGAGAGAGAGAGAGAGAGAGAGAGAGACAGATGTAATCTCGATCAGGAATCTCCTCTTTCCCCATTGTTTTCGCTACTCTCGAAATTGCCTGTTATAACACCACGCGAACGTTGGTCCAAACGCGTGTCCGTATTGGCGAATGCCAGCCGGACGTTTCCCTTTGTTCTCTCCGCGAGGGTCACCTTTTCACCCTGAGGGAGAAATCATGCGCGATGATTTGTTTTTTTTTCACTATTCTTTTTTTGAGCGTTTTGTTATTATTATTATTATTATTATTATTTTTTTTTTTTTTTTGAGCGAATTCTAGTTTCGGCGATAATTGCAAAATCGGAAAAAAAATTGGCAAATATTCGGTAGTTTAATTCCTGTCAGAATTGAGCCGATTATTTTTGTTTGTTTGGGTTTGTTTGGGTTTCCGCTTTTCAGCGGGAGGCTAACTTTCGGATATTTACCAAAAAATTCATTTATCCACCGTGCTTTCACCGTACGAAACAATTTTTAATTTTTTCGAAAAAAAGAAAAGAAAAAAAAAAAAGAAACGAATTTTTTTGAGCTTCAAAATTGAATCGTGGATTTATTGAAAATTGGTTTCCCCGGGACTTCCGCTTTCACGAGGCAACTCTTCCTGTTTCCTACTTCGACTTACTCCCTCCTCCCCCCCCCCCTACCCCACGCACCGCCTCTTATATTTTTCTCGTTCTTTCCTTTTAACCTTCTTTGTTTCCTTCTCATTATACGGAGGCACCAATCCGTTTACCGAGACTTACCGAGCGGGGCTTAACGCGAAGTGCGGGTCATCGACCAAACGTGCCTCTCGCTCTCTCCTCGACGCTCTCGACGTTGCCTCTTTCGTCTTACGCGTTACTCGTATCGCGGTTTACGGAAGATAACATTTTGTTTTTTTTTTTTTTTCTTTTTTTGTCATTCGTATCGGGATGCAAATAAAATTTCGAAAATTGCCGCAAAGTTCGTCTTCGATTCATCGCCGGGACGGTTCTCGTGAAATTCGTGAACTCGAATTTAACTCTCGAGTCAAATTTAATGATTACTTTTAATTTAATTAAGATAGATGTAAAAAAAAACTTTGATGATTAATATTAATTCAAATAACGATTTATTTTGACGATCTTTATTGAAGAATTAATATGAATTTAATGAACGATTTATTTAAACGATAAATTTGATTTTTTTTAATGATTAATTTAAATAAAATTAATCATTAATTTGACTTTAATTAACGATTTATTTCAACGATAAAATTGAATTTATTTATTGATTAATTTAAATAAAATTAATCATTAATTTGGCTTCAATTAATGATTTATTTAACGATTTATTTCAACGATCAATTTGAATTTATTTATTGATCAATTTAAATAAAATTAATCATTAATTTGGCTTTATAAAATAATTTATTTAACGATTTATTTCAACGATCAATTTAAATTTATTTACTGATCAATTTCAATGAAATTCCCAAATAATTTGCCTTTAATTAACGATTAACTGTAACGATTAATTTGTTTGGGTTTGTTTGGGTTAAATGTAATTGTTTAAAAATTTGTTATACGTTTTTAATTGACGATTAACTTTAACTTTGTTGTTTTTATTTTTGGTTTATAAACTTTTTTCATTTTTTTATACATTCCTGTAATTTCGAAATATTACGTTGTTTGGAATCGATGACGAGGAATTTCATCGAGATTCTGGTGGACGTCCCGAGATGTAACGGTTCATTCGACGGCATGAGCACAGGCGCGTCTTTACGTTCGCTTATATTTGTATCCGTACTTGTATGGACGGAGAGACCCAGGCACACGTGGCAGCACGTATTAATGATCGGTAGCTCTCCCAGTTCGTACGGAGAATCCGCTCGCGACGGTTAAACATACGGGACGGCTGAGATTGTCCGCACTCTGCTTCGACCGACCGTATTACTTTTACCAGTCTACTAAGCCTAGGGACACTAGTTTTACGGTTGCTGCAACCGTAAATTCTAGAAAAAGATAATGCTTTTTTTTTCTCGTTCAAATCCGAGGGAAATTTCTAAAACGAGAAAAAAAGAAACATTATTATTTGAAACCGAATTTTTTTTTACTAGATACAAGCTGGTACGCATCAACGATTATTATTCATTAATTTCTCGATCTTTTTTTTTTTTTTTTTAAATCGTTACTAATATTCTTTAATAATTTTCAGTGTCTCTGTTAAATTTTGTTGGATTTTGACAGTAAGAAAAAAAATTATTTTTCTAAAAATGAGGAATGAAATTTCTTTGCATGGATGCTAATTTCGAGCTCGACGATTATATGATATTTACGATTGAGAAAAATAATGGATTATTTAATGATATTTACGATTTTCTATTATTATTGTGATATTTATGATTTTGAAAAAAATGACACTGATATTTCGGAAGATTAAAAAACGAAAATTTACTGATATTCACGAAGATAAAAAAACAGAAAATTTACTGATATTCACGACGATTCAAAAAAAGAAAATTTACTGATATTTCGGAAGATTAAAAAACCAAAATTTACTGATATTTACGAAGATAAAAAAACAGAAAATTTACTGATATTCATGACGATTCAAAAAAAGAAAATTTACTGATATTTCGGAAGATTAAAAAACCAAAATTTACTGATATTCACGACGATTCAAAAAAAGAAAATTTACTGATATTTCGGAAGATTAAAAAACCAAAATTTACTGATATTTACTAAGATAAAAAAACAGAAAATTTACTGATATTCATGACGATTCAAAAAAATAAAATTTACTGATATTTCGAAAGATTAAAAAACAAAAATTTACTGATATTTACGATAATGAAAAAAAGGCAAATTTACTGATATTTACGATGATTAAAAAGAAAAAAAAAACGAATGAAAAAAGAAGCAGTAATTTGATAATCCAATTGAGCGTTGCATCGCGTGTGTCCACGTTTCTTTCATTAGGACGAAACTCTTACAGTCCCCAACGAATTTAAAGGTCCCACGGGAAAATAATAATTCGCGTTGTTTATACATCCCGAGAAACGTAATGTTCGGTAGGTGGTGTTAATTATTTCGGGTGTGGGAAGCGTACTCGAGTCCGCACAGGTTTCACGATATAAGTTTAGGCGTTTACGTATTAACTCTCTCGTTGGCTGAGCTCCGCCTCCCTTGTGTAATACACGTGTTGTCCTATCCCGTGATATACGCGACGTGTACGAGACCACCGCTGGGAGAAATGTGCTTCCCTCTATATAGAAATGACGCGCGCACAGGTGCCCCTCTGCCACGACTCGAACCACGCAAAACCCCGGAAACGTCGCCCACAGGACATTCAAATTTTATATTGCTGTACACGATTTTTATCCACCATTTTTCAAATTTCCATTAAGATATTCGAGTCCAATTACTTCGAAGGTTGCTTGAGTCGAGTGTTACGAAAATTCTTGCAGATATTCATTTATCAATTTATTTATTTATTTATTTCGAATTTTGTTTGTTTTTCATACCGAAAATTGTAGCTCGTAAATTTTTGTCATTTTTTTTTACGTCTTTATTTTTTGGTATAGGAAATTATATTTTTATCTTTATTTTCATTATTGAAAATCGTGTCTCAATTTAAAGTTTTTCTTTAAGGGGTTTACCCCAGAAGTTTCGTTAAATTTTTCACTATATTCGTCGTAAAAAAATTAATTATAATTCAATTATTCGAATTATTGAGCGATCGAATTATTAAATTAATTGAAACGTTGGAAATTGAAATTATTCAATTTACAACAATTCAATCCAATTATTCATCGAAACGTTGATCGTTGCTGAACGAACATTTTTTCTTCTCGTTGTCGTTGTTGTTTTTCGTTTGAATTAAAATTCGTATTTTGAATAATTCAATTCTAATTGATTCAATAATTATTGAATTATTAAATTTACCGAATTATTTGTATCATCGTAATTCAATACGATATAATATTTCGAATTCAAATACGCGAATGAAAATATTAACGAGAGAGAATTCAACAATTCAAATAATTGAAAAATTGACCGATCGAATCAATAAATTTATCGAAAATTGAAATTCTTTATTTTTCAATAATTCGTAAATAAACAAATGTTGTCGAGGAAGAGAAATTATTTTGTAAAAATGAGAAGTGGCAATAGAGGGGGTTGTAATTGCGTCCCCGCAACATTGTACTCCCCTCTGGTCATTCCGGAGCAAATGTTCAACTGCTCATACAACCGCACGGGTAATACACGTGTCTCCGCCATTTGCACATCGCGCACAAACACACGCTCGAATTTCTACTCCGGTTTCCGGGTCCAGCCTCATCCCTCTTCCACCACCCCCTCCCCCCCCTCCCCCTCCCACGTCGTGCATCCGAGGGTCGTATGCACGTTAGGTATGCGAGCGGTGCATTAAGCACACGAAACGCAAGGGGGCATTAACGGGCCCTCGGTCATGAGGTACGGATATGGAGGGCAGCTTGAACCGCAGATATGTACGTATCGCATGCTGCACGAAAACGCTAAACACGCATATGGGCTATTTCTGTACAAGAGGCGAGCGAACACCCCTCCGGCGAAACGGCCACGTTCAATTTTCCCAATCTCGCAAACATTGTGGGGGAACATCAGTAGGTATTTTTTTGAATGGTTTTTCTTGTTTTTTTTTTTTTGTTTTTTTTTTTTAGTTATTTTTTATGATGGTTCGTCGATGATGATTGATTATCGATGTATAGGAAAGTATTTTATTTTTATTGTGGGGGAACATAGGTAGGTATTTTTTTGAATGGTTTTTTTTTGGGGTTTCTTTTTGGTCGATAAATTTATTGATTTGATCGGTCAATTTTTCAATGATTTGAATTTTTGAATTCTCTCGTTAATATTTTTATTCGCGTATTTGAATTCGAGATATTATTTCGAATAATTGAATTACGATGAAACAAACAATTCGGCAGATTTAATAATTCAATAATTATTGAATCAATTAGAATTGAATTATTCAAAATACGAATTTTAATTCAAACGAAAAACAACAACAACAAGAAGAACAAAAAAATGTTCGTTTCGCAACGACCAACGTTTCGATGAATAATTTGATTGAATTGTTGAAAATTGAACAATTTCAATTTTCAACGTTTCAATTAATTTAATAATTCGATCGGTCAATATTTCGAATAATTGAATTACAATTAATTTAATGATACAACAAACGTCACAATTCAATAATTATTAAATTCATTATTATTCAATTATTAAAAATAACAATTTGACTGCAAAAAGGAAGAAAAGAAAAATTGTTCGCTTCGCAACGACGAAGGAACGTACGAATCGCGAATTAGTTCGTACGCTTGTTTGTCCCTTTCAATCGATGACGTCATACGGATGAAAAAAAAACGTTCGAAGTGAATAAAAAAAATGGGAAACCTATTTGTAGGGGATTCGCGGTGTAATTTTACCTTTCAGCGGAGTCAGGTTGCGTCAACGCCGAGATCCACCGAAATTCAGCTACAAGCGTGCCCGGAATACGTGTACACACGTGAGTTTGCATAAACTCACGTGAGAGCTTTTTTCGTCGTCCCGATCGATCCGAGCGACCATCCGACGTTCTATATTTCCCGCTCGATTGACGCCGTTTGCCGGAAAACCCTGGACATTCTCGTTCTCCTCGCTTTCTTCCTTTCCCTTTCTCTTTTTCAAGCCTCCAATCCCTCCCACCCTTCGGCCTCTTCATTTTCCCTCTTTGTCCGTTCCGATTTCCCGTTTCGCCTCTCGACATCCCTGTTTCTTCGTTGATCGAAAAATTCGTCGAAGTTTGCGTCCAGAAAATTTCGTGGTTTTTGTTTTGTTTTTTTGTTCGTTTTTTTTTTTTTTTAGTACGGTTTTTTACTTTGATATTTTTGAGAAATTGTTCCTTTTTTGTACCGCAGGTTTCTATATTTTAAATTTTGAAAAAAATCGATTGTTTTCTCCCTTTTTTTTTTTTGAAAAGTTACAATATTTCAATGAAAACAACAAAAAAATAGTTTCTTTTCAAATTGAACTTAATTTTAAAATACGTTTGGTTTAAAAATCAATTTAGATTCAATTAAATCTAAATACAATAGAATGAAAATTCAATTTAATACAATGTAATATCAAAAATAATTTAATTACAACTCATTCCAATAAATTCATACAAAATCATTTATAAAATTTCAGAATTCTAAAAAAATTGTACTTTTTTTCAAATATTATTTCCATAATATAAATACGTCAAAAAGAAAAAAATTAAAGTTTAATTCAATATCGATAATGAAATTTGGCACGAATAAAAATTGTTACGATTGGAAAAAAAAAAAACATTTTCCGTAGTTTCTCTTCGACTCAAATTTGAAGGTTAGAAAATTAATTTTTCTCGATTATTTTCATCAGAATCTCGTATTTTTCCATGACGACTGTTCGTTGCAATCCCCTCGGCCACAGGCGCGTCTACGGATTCGATGGCTCGTTTTTTTCTTTTCTCTCGTGAATTCGCGTCGCACAAAGAGCGAAGGAAGCTCTAGCGGCGAAGAAAACGAGAAGAAGAATAGACGAATGAGAGCGGTAGGTGGGTTTCAGGTTCATTGTTCTTTGGAAGTGTCTACGTCGCGACGAACTCTTTCATTCTGGTACTTTGCGCGCCCAGACGCATACGGGTACATTCCCTCGATTGTACATGATTTTTTTTTTAGAGGAGCGTGCGTAAGTTTTTTTTTGTTTTTTTTTTCAAAAGCTCGATGAAAAGGTTTTTCAGCGAGCGTCTGTCTCGACTTCCGGTTCGAGAGTTCGCCACTCTTCGCTTTTCCCCCAGGAAAAAAAAGTCTCTGACGTCATCGCGGATTTTGCCGGACGAGAAAAGGGAGGGGGAGGCGCGAGTTTACTCGAAGAGAAACTTCGAGTAAGCTCCGAGTCGGTAAAGCAGTATTGCCACGAATTTTTATCATTTTCCGTTAAGAGCACGCACGCTTCTGTCCACTTCGAAACTTTCAAATCACTATTCTCACGAACGGCTGAACCAATCGGTATGAAATTTGTCGTGTGCCTTTAGGACGATGGCACCAAGGGCCTCCTACTCGCCAGTTTCGATAAAAATGTTTAATCCTTCAATAATCGTGAAGAGAAACCGAGAACTCGACTCTGTCCACTTCGAAACTTTCAAATCACTATTCTCACGAACGGCTGAACCAATCGGTATGAAATTTGTTGTGTGCCTTCAGGACGATGGCACCGAGGGCCTTATTGCCATTTTGGACAAAAATGTTCGGCCGTTTGCCACAAAAAAAAAAAAAAAAAACATATTTCGCCAAATAATAGATTTGAAGAGGATTTAAAAAATGAGAAAAATAACTTTTATTGCGTCGCAACGATGCGAACATCAAGTTCGTACGTTCCACGATATCTATTTTTTTTTTTTTTCGATAATCGTAAAAACGTTAAATTGGCGTAAAAAAAAGAAATTAATTTTCAGTTTCGTTTTTTTTTTTTTCATTTCTTTTTTCTTTTTCGAAAAAAATGAAGTTCGATTTTAGACGATCCGTCAATTTTTACTATCGACGGTGTCGAGCAGGTTTTTCCGCGAGTGAAAAAAAAAAAAGAAGAAAATCTTTGGAAGACGAGTGGAAAGTCGGTGCGACGATTTTTTTCTCGCGGCATTAAATGCCACTCCAAACTTGGAAGACTTTTACTCCGACTGTAAGAACGCTCGCGCGCTATTCACTTTTTTTTCTTTCCCGCTTGCTTTTCGGTCTCGATTCCACTGCAACGATACGATGCCGATGAAAAAAAAATAAAAAAAATAACGTTCCGACGTCGAGTCGATTCGTAGCATCATGGCGCAGATGTGAAAGCGGTTCAACGTCTTTCGAGGAAACTACAGGACTCGTGGGACTACAGGACTCGTGGCCGATAAAAAATAAAATTCCTGTGACGTTCGAACTTGCATCATTGAAATTCGACAAATATCGTGGAGTTGAAATTTGCATAGTTGCGCTGAAATTTATTTATTTATTTATTTATTTATTTATAAATTTATTTATAGATTTATCCATTTATTTATAGGTTTATTTATTTATTTATATACTTATTTATATGTTTATAGATTTATTTATTTATTTAATTGTAGTTCCGTACTCAAATTAAAAAATTCGATTGCGAAAATGCAAAAAACGTTTCTAGAATATTTTTTTACCATTTTTCCCTAGAAATTGAGAGTTCAAGGCGAATTAAATAGTAGATTTATCTTCTAGGTATAAAAATACATCGACATAGACTTTCGATATGACACTAAATATAATAATTATCATTTTATAAATTCAAAAATATAATAATCATTATTATAATTATTATCGCTCCTTTTGGAGAAAATAGATTGCCAGAAGATAAATATTGAAAAAAATATATATTTTTGAAAATAAATTTAAAAAAAATGTTTTCAATAAAATTTCGAAATAAATTTCTTCTTAACATTAATCGAACTTTAAATAATATTTCACAAACAAATCAGTTAAATTCGTGCAGCCGTTTTCGATTTTTCGGTTCAGCAACACATTTAGCTATTCATTATTATAATTTTTTTTCAATTAAATTATACAAATTTTACCAATCGTAAAAATCTTCCTTAATCGTGAAATAAAGAAAAAAATTAAGCCAAATTCATTCAGCCATTTTGTAACGAAATTGGAAAATCAATTTTTTTTTAACGATAAAGAAAACGAGCGATCGACGAAAATTTTTGGTTCGCGAGTAAAAAGAGTAAAGGCTGTTTTCTATCGCTCAGTGGTGCACCAGGTCACTTCATTGGGTTTCCTGTCGAAACCTGATTAGATATATTTTTTTTTTACTTTTTTTTTTTTTTTTTTCGTTTTCATTGAACGACAGACGTCAGGAATTTATATAAACTCATACTGAGGCGCATATGCACGCTCGCATTGTTCGAGACACGTCTAGGGTACTAGATATCGCACTTGTACGTCACACGTGATCCAAACCGCTCAATTGTAACTCCGCATTGCGCGATAAAGATAATATTACGCGTGTCACGTGCTGAAGCCCCCGGGCAGTCAGGCTCCTCTAGATTGCACGTAATACGATCTCGTCACACAAAATTGACTTTGTTTATTTTGTATAACACTCCAGGCTTCATATATACATATATAAATGGAGGGGGGGGAGATGTCAAAGAAACTGGACTGACGTTTGGTAAATTATAAGATTTTTATAAATTTATAATTTTTATAATAATTGTTTTTTATTATGTTCATCAATATTATTAGTAAATAAATTTGTATTATTTCTTTACCCTGAAAATTACACTTTTTGGAATTCAGCTTTAAAGGAACATTGTAAAGAAGTTTGTTTCGGTTTGGCTGGGTTTTCGAAATTAAATAAATTCATAGTTTTACGAATGAAAAATAATTATTGTCGTTGCGGAAGAGATTTTTTTGTATATTTGTCTTTTTTTATTTCAGATATTTTAGTCCCGGAGAATTCTTGGCTAGAATATTTTTGTGTAGGCATTTTTTTTTTTTAGTTTATAATTAGTTTATTTAATTCTTGGGTATAACGTTTTTGTATATTTTTTTTAAGTATAAAATTTGTGTACAAAGTTTTTTTAGTATAAAATTTAAATATCAATTTAAGTATAATTAAGTATAATTTTTGGAGTATAAAAAGTATAAAATTTGTAAACAAAATTTTCGAGTATACAATTTGTAAATAAAAACATGTTAAGTATAAAATACAAAGTTTTTTTAGTATAAAATTTAAATATCAATTTAAGTATAATTAAGTATAATTTTTTTGAGTATAAAAAATATAAAATTTGTGTACAAAATTTTCGAGTATCCAATTTGCGAGTAAAAAATGTTTACCTGCAAAATTCGTTTGGCATAAAATTTGCGTACAAAATTTTCGAGTACACAATTCTTGAATACGATTTTTGAGTATGAAATTCGTGTAAAAAATTATTTAAAAAAATAATTGAATTAAATGAATGTACAAAATATTCGAACGTAAACCCAAACAAACCAAAACATTCCAGTAGAAACCGTGTTTCTAAAATGTTGATTTCCAAGACTAGGCCTAGTAAGAAATTCCTAGGGGATTAATTTCGATGAATTTCGTGAATGCTGTTATGCAAGGTTCGGGCGATTTAACACGGTGGATCTCTGCATATGTATCGAAGTATGCAAAAGAGAAAAGGAAAGAAAAAAAACAAAAAAAAAAAAAAAAAATAGCGACAGGGTTGCGGGGGGTTTGAACCGAAGCACCAACGGTTCGGAGCGTTCTCCGGATTCACTTGCTGAATATTTCATCGCGGTGGAATTCACGATGTGTCTGGTCGCTTTGGCTCGTTCCATTCTGGGCCTCGATTCTTCCCCCACTCCGCGATCTTTTTTTTTTGTTTTTTGTTTTTTTTTTTTTCGTTCCCTCCGGCCTGGCAGCGTATCTCGTTAGGTTTTCCACGTCGAATGGAGACCGGTACACGTCAAAACGCTGAATCGATTCCGGACACTCCTGCGGCTGTACGAACATTCACGTGACGGACAAACGAGCCTAGAAAGAAACTACGAACCAAGCTTTTTCCCGTTTCATCTCGTACACGAGTGCATTCTCGAGGAACTTGTGCCGCAAATTGGAATCGCAATTTTTTTTTTTTTTTTTCTTCTCTTTCTCTCAGTGTACTCAGACGCGGGTAAAAAAAATTGGCTCCCGGAACATAACCGGAAGCGTTGTCCGTTTAACGAATCCACGAACTTTTGAACTCCTTTCGCTTTCCTTCGTTTTTCATTTTTTTTTTTTCTTTTTTTGGTTTTTCATTTTTTTTTTTTTTTTTTTTTTTTTTTTTTTCTTTTTTTTTCTTTTTTTTTTTTGTGCCGCGGCCGGGGGGGGGGGGGGGGGGGGGGGGGTTG
>JAPYZI010005043.1:0-16628 GCA_030523105.1 Ophioninae sp. A BG-2022a
TGAAGACAACTTGAATTAAAGACAACTTGAATTGAAAATAAGGGAAATTGAAGACAACTTGAATTAAAGACAACTTGAATTGAAAATAAGGGAAATTGAGGACAACGGAAATTGAAGACAACTTAAATTAAAGACAACGGAAATTGAATATAACTTAAATTGAATTCAACTTTAATTGAATATAACTTAAATTGAATTCAACTTTAATTGAATGTAGTTTGAATTGAAGGCAACGGAAATTGAACAACTCACATTGAAGACAACTTCATTTGAATACAGCTTGAATTACAGACAACTTAAATCGAAGACAATTTAAATTGAAGTCCCCTTAAATTGAAAACAACGGAAATTTAGAGATATTTTGCGAACAAATTCGAAAAATATCTAATAAAGAAAATAATCAATAAATGGACAAACAAATATAATTGCTGATTAGGTAGTTTGGTCAAAAGTGTCGGGGAGCAATATCCTTGAAGATAAACGAGTACATAGACGACCCGAGGCTGACCCGTTGTAACACGAGGACGCAATTTTGCAACGACGCGTCACAATGTAAGAATGCATAAAATACGAGGTGAAGATCGAGTCATAGAGAAGATAGGGAACAATCGATCTTTCTCTTTCTCTCAGTGGCTTAGCAAGAAACGAGATATATATTTGTACAAGTCCTCGTGAAAGTCCTCGCCATCTGCGACGGTTCTTCTCCTCGTATTTTTCTTCTTTTTTTCTTCTTTCATTGCCTTTTTGTGCAAGACCATCGGGAGTGCAACTTGCCTCAAAGGGCACTTGAATTGGATGATAATGCTCGAGTGCAAACTCAGCACGAGGATAGACACGAGAGAGAGAGAGAGAGAGAGAGAGAACAGCGTCAACTACGAGCAATACACCTTGCAAAAAATAATGTGTTTATAAACCCGTCGAATTAAAATCTTTCCAGGACTTGAAAATGAAGAGCTCGTACTCGTTCGAGTTTCTCTGTACACCGGAAACAAGAACACTCTGCATAAGTGCAATTATGAATTTTAACATTTTGGAAATACATCATTCATCCGTCGATTCAATTGTTTCGATGAAACAAAAAATTATTAAAAATACAAATAATTCCTTACTGCGAAGTAATTAGTTTAATTTGAAATTAAATAGTATTTACTAACTTATCGAACTAGTTGAACTAACGTTTTTCTAAATTGTTAGTCTTCTAATAAACTTGATTAGTTTAACAAATTTTGTAACATTTTATAAAATTAAAAAAAACGTGTAAAAAATATTCAAATTTTATAACATTTTATAAAATTTAAAACAGCGTATAAAAAATATTCAAATTTTGTAATATTTTATAAAATTTAAAACAGCGTATGAAAAATATTCAAATTTTGTAAAATTTTATAAAATTTAAAACAGCGTATAAAAAATATTTAAATTTTGTACATTTTTTGTAACATTGCTGCTTGTATGGTCAACTCGTATTTCATGGATATTCATGATAATTAATAACGACTTATCGTCGTTAAAGAATTATCGAAAAAAAAAAAACAATATCGAGCGATTTTTTGCACGATTTGTTAGTTAATCCATATTGCAACCGTAATGTTGATAATGAGCCATCATTAATCCTGGCGCACCTGTTCTAATGATTCAAATTGTTCGTCGGTCTCGTGCGCAAACGAGATACGATTACTGTTTGATTGCCGCAAAATTTGCGCTTCGAATAAACGAAAAGAAAAACGAAAAGAAAAGAAAAAAAAAAAAACATTAATAAGCGCTCGGACGAATGAGGAATTACAGAGTTTCTCGCTCCTCATCAGCAAAACGTTTTTAATGATATTGCACTCCGTTGTGACGTCTCTAACGCGCGGTTAATTGGGCACTCCGACTGGTTATGAAATATGAAAATTACATTAACGTCGATAAGATCTCGTGAATGCGCTCATAGATTTAAGGTCGCAGAATTCCGTCATCTTGACTCGAGATGCAAAAAAAAAATGGCCGAGCATCTAAAAAAAAAAAACGTTAAATTTATTCCACCTTAACCCTAAAATCCATGAATACTGCAAACCCAATACTTTTAATACCTAATGCTAAAGTCGTTCTTCTAGCCTCGCGCAAACGCTTTTGTTTCGTAAAATTCATATTGAGCTGTTCTTTTTTCGCGTATCCTGTTATCTATTCTTTATCATTCGGAGTTCGAATGAAAAAAAAAGCTTGCTAAGGGAGTTGGTTAGCTGCGTTGATTTGAAGAATTGATAACCCCGGTGTCTTTGTTTCGTTCTAGCGTAGAATCGTAGGTTAGAGCATTATATCAGACAATCTTAGATTGTAAAAACGTGCATGAATCAATGCTAAAAAATACAAAATACGATTTTTATAAAATACAAAATACGATTTTCATAAAATACAAAATACGATTTTCATAAAATACAAAATACGATTTTCATAAAATACAAAATACGATTTTCATAAAATCCAAAATACGTTTTTTATAAAATACAAAATACGATTTTTATAAAATACAAAATACGATTTTCATAAAATACAAATACGATTTTCAAAAAATACACAATACGATTTTCAAAAAAAAAAATATACCATTTTAATAAAATATAAAATCCGATTTCTATAAAATACAAAATATGATTTAGAAAAAAATACAAAATACACTTTTCAAAAACTACAAAAGTATTTTTCATATTATTTTAAACGGTAAGCTAAAAAATCAATTTACGAAGATAACACATTGACTTTTCAGTTTTGTGATAAAAATAAATAAATTGACTGACATTGAACGAGGGAGGCAAAATCCCAGATTCAAAAAAGAGCAACGAGTAATTGGATTTTGAACTCGAGAACGTTTCATAAATCTGTTGACTCAATGAAAGTTTGTTTATTTCTTTTCTTCTTCTTCTTTCTTTCATGCACGCATGCCTCTTACGTTTATCTCATTCATTCGATTTCTCCCGATCAACATTAGAGAAACTTACCTTCAAGGTATACATAATCTCACACGTGACACCCGGGAGGATAACTTGAGATGCAGATGGGTTGGTACTTGTGCTTCTTCGTCAGAGGCGAGGCTCTTTATATACACCGACCGTAGTAACGCGGTGCAGTGAAAGGGGTCATCCCTGCCTTCCTCACAATGCACTTCGTCTGACCAGTGCATCTTCGGATGCAAAAAAAAAAGAACACACACACACACACACACACACACACACACACACAAACATTTTTAATTCTCCGAGCTCGTCGACGTCGGCGTCGCATTGTCGAACTAGGAAATTACATTTGTTAATAACAAATTAATCAATTAAATAAACGAATAATTATATGTAATTGAAGATAAGTGCCAGACGATTTATCACGAGAAAACTGAATTACGTGTGAACTCTTGTATCCAATAATAATTATCCAATCACACGTTTAAAAATAATAATTAAATTAATTATTATTAATAAAAATTTTATTATTACTTCACCATATAATACGTACGTAAGTTATCATTATTAATCAAAAAAAATTATTATTATCAAAAACACGTTTGATAATTATTATTAAATTATTTATTGTCTAAATAATATTAAATATTATTAAATAACGTATATTTTGACCGATAAATCTACTGAGATTGCTTTGAGAATTCAGCAACGCGCGATTTGCGTATAAAAGGAATTTTTTAAATTCTGACGAACCGGAAATGCTTCGGATTCCATCCAACCCGCAAATTCTCCTTGGCTCGGAGGACGCAGTTTCATTCCATCGATGAATTTTACACAATCTTGCGCATCCATGGCGAAACTACATTCGGGGGGGGAGGGGGGAGGAATCGAAATCCTTATAGATAAAAAAAGATATTCAACTCGGAGGTCTCAAGTGACCGATATAAAGGGGAGGGGGGGGGGTAAATAAAATGCGGATGTGAGTTTCGTCAGAGGGCGCTCGATGCAATGTCTAGGTCGATTCTCTCTAGTAGACGAGCTCTCGGGTGTTACGTTATTGCGTAATTCCTGTCGAAGAATTACAACGATAATCCTCGCATTGTACATCACCCGTGACTTAATACATACGATTACCCACAACCGAGCGGACACTCTTTGAATATTTGTAAATTTCGGTGTTGCTCCATCCCGACCATTTTCAATTTGAAACGAACCACGAAAAAACGTTAAAAAAAAAACCACACGTATTAACGAACGTAAAACGAAAAAGTAATGTGTGTTATTGCAACGGGCATTGCTTCGACCGAATAATTTTATACGTCTCGACCTAAATGTCAATATATAAATATATTATTTTCCTTCAATTCGTAAACGCTGTTAAATAAATTTCGCACATTGATAAATCACTGCAAATGCAGTAATTACGTTTTCATTCTGCTTGAATTGATCCCTCCTTTTCAATCAATGACTTTAATCGTCATTGAAGATTTTCATAGTCCTTTGTGATCACGTTCAATAAATAACAGGAAACCCTATAATCTTCAGATGAACCCTCGTTTAATCACATTTATTTTATCGACTAATAAAATATAAGAAAAAATAAAATTTTAAAAAATCATTTCAATATTTTTTCTTCAGATAAAAAAAAAACGTAAAAAACATCAAAAACATAATCGTAATAACCTAAACATAAAAAGATAAACATAAACATAAAAACACACATTAAAAAAAAAAAACATTTCATTTATTTCCATAATATACACATGTAAAAATATCATTTTCGAATTTCATGATACATCGTTAAATCTTTATCGTTAGATTTCTCAATATAACGACACTCGGAACCTCTTCACTTTAGTGACGTTTTAATAATTCTGGGATTGCAAAAACACGTTGTTTTTGTAAATGCACCGTAGATTTTTGCTCAGGCAAATTGGCCGGTTTTCTTTTTTTCCCCCCGAGGACATTGCGGGTGGCTAACGCGAGTTCTGCGACTAGTCACACCCCCTCCCCCTCCCCCACCCACGCCCGGATCCTATTCCTCCTCCTCTCTCGCCGTCAAGATTTTCCTGACGAGAACACGAGACTCCGCGACTCGACGAGACAGGCGGATGAACAAATGCAGTGAACGCATCATAGTGCATATCATATCTCGCACCGACACACTCAACGGACTAGAAACGAGATGCACGAGGAAGAGAGAGTGAGAAAACGAGGGAGAGGGAGGAGGGCAAAGGGAGGGGATTTAAACAGTGTCGATAGATTGGTGAGTGAGATTCACCGGCAACTAACTGCTTCAACTATGTCTCATATATAACCATCCTTCTCGGGGTACTTTCGTGTCACAGTGTGAGCGTCTCCTTTAAAACTACTTTTCGCATTGCGTAATAAATATTTAATAACTTAAGAGGAGGAGCTCGCTAAACAGCATTTCCCACGTGTTAAGGCAGACGTACGCCACCACCATCGTTCGAGCGATCCACAAAGATAGAAACGACCAACGCGAAAACTCTTTCGATTTAAAAATTCGGCTCGTCGCCTCGAATCTTATACGAAAGCGAAATAATCGTTTCTCGAGTTTTGCTATTCTAACTACGTTTAATAAAAAAAAAACCAGGTGCTCATCTGAAAAACTTTGAATTCGTTATAAATAATAATTCGCGACGATTCGAAACGTCACGGGAATTCTTAAGGCACGGGAATTTTTATCACGGAGTGCTTTTTTTATTCGCTTTCAAGTACGGTTAGGATTAATATTGGTTTTCATGGTATATCGTATTTTTTAATGGTATGTAATTTTTTTTTTTTTTTTTTCATGATATTCGAGATTTTGAATTCGAAGAAATTTTGGAGCGTTCTAAATGTGTCAAATAACAATGAATGCACTTTGTCGCATTAATTGTTATTGGTTTTTAATGAATTCGTATTTTATCGGAGTTTTCGCGATTCATTTGACGGTTTCGAAATCATTTGAAGTTTTTTGGATTCGCTTGAAGTTTCGAAGCTATTTGGGCGTTTACGAATTCATTTCGCTTTTTCAAATTCGATTGAAGTTTTCGAAGCCATTTGAAGTTTACAAATCAATTTGAAGTTTTCGAATTAATTTGGAGATTTCGAATTCATTTCGAGTTTTAAAATTAATTTTAAGTTTCAAATCAAAATCATTTGAAGTTTTTTTTTTTAATTCATTCGAAGTTATTCGTAGTTTATCGAATTCCGTCAAAATTTTTTTCGTATTCATTTCGCAAGCACATAAACGTGAATTGTGATTCCCAATATGTTCAGCGATTCTGTAAGCTATAAAAAAAAAAACTGATGAGACACGAAGAACAAGGCCTCGCCGGTGTATCTCGAGTTTCAACTGATCCACCGGCGCAGCCGAAGCTCTCGGGCGCGCTTAAACAATTTTGCCATACGAGGTAAGGAGAAGGGCGGATAAAAAGTATGAAAAAAAAAAAAAATAGATATTAGAAGACTACACAGATATGAGAGTACGTGACCATGAAAATACCGGAAGATCGAAAACAACGCACACGCGTGGTATATCTTATTGTTTTCCGCGACGGGATGAAGGAGGAAGACAGCTAATCGTCCTCTGTTTTACCATCGATTTTTTCTTTATACTTATATTAACAGATGATACTAAAGCATACAAGGTTTTCCATGCCAGTGAAAATCACTGAAAATACCGAATAAAACAGCAAATACAAATAAAGATTTTTTAAATATTTAACATTAAGCGATTAGGCTAATGCGACTTCCGCAAATCGAAGATTATCGTTAATACTTGACTGAAAGAAAAAAAGTTCCGTTAAATCTATAAATAATCACAACAATAATAATAATTAAAAATATTTGAATATTTTATATTTTTCGAAAAAATACGAAATAACTATTTTGAATAACCAATTAAAAAAAAAAAAGGTATAGTTTGATCGGTCCAATCAGCACTTTACGTTGAAACTTCATCCTCAATTTTTATCATTTTCTCAATATCCCAATTTCTTTAACTTTTCTACGTAGGTTTTTTTTAGACTTGATTTGTTGACTTGTTCATTGCTGTATTTAATTGCATGTTTGTCAACTAAACGAAAAATCATAAAAACACGTTATTAAAAAGATTTGATTTTTTTTTCGTGATTTTCGCATCGTGACTGCACGACCGATATATCCTTAAGCCCCCCCCCCCCCCGATTAGTATGCAACGGCAGAAGCAACGAAGAAACGGTCAATCGAGCATGTATGATTTAATCCGCTGTGCAAGTACTCCCCGGGATGAGAGGGAATATTAGTAATTACAGAAGAGGCTTAAAACACATATATACGTAGCGGTGAATATGTACGTGTGTGTCCGGTGTATGTATGGTGTACAGATGACAGGTTAGGTACGGCTTCGTTCGCATATACATTTTTGTTCCTCGCCATCCAACGAATTTTACACACTCAAGTTCCAGATAAGAAAGTCATTGCGTAAGAAATGGTGAACCCGGTTGCTTAAGCCTCCAGGCCAAATATCGCTATTCGGTATCGAATACTATTTGAACGTTTCACTAATTTTTTAAATTCACGTAATTACTGGATGAACCTTCCGGCAAAGAGTTTGTGGAAAATGAAAGAAACGTAGATTTACGAGGTCTCGTAATACCGTAAGTATTTAAGATAATGACGAACACGCCTTTGTCACTTCGACATTTTGAAATCGCTATTCTCTCAAACGGTTGAACCAATCGGTACGAAATTTGTAATGTGCATTCAGGGCGCTGGCACCGAGTCCCTCCTGCTCGCCATTTTGAATAAAATTGTTTCATTCATGAGAAATGGCGACGGGAAACCGAGAACACGGCTTCCCGTCCACTTCGAAATTTTGAAACGACTATTCTCTCAAACGGCTGATCCGATCGGTATGAAATTTGTTGTGTACATTTAGGACGATGGCATCGAAGACCTTCCGGTCGCTGTTTTGGGTGATAATTTTTTATTCTTGAGATATCGCGGTTTGAAACGTTTCGACTATCTCTCTCGCACACGTGAGTCACGCGGTAATGTTTGTCATGCTCTTAACCTTGCAAAAATTTCATTTGATAATAAATTAACATTAAGAAAAACATTTTTATGCGAAAGACGAACTTGTTTATTATAGAAAAAAGAATAACGACTCGACGTTTAACTGATTTTTAATCAATGAAGAGAAGTTTTAACGTCATTGGTGTTCTTACGTGTAATTTAGAAATTCTTTGAATTGTTTTTCTGTCCGATCGTTTTTAATAAATTCGTTTCTTCCCATTATTAATTATCTCGTAATTTAAACGCTACATCGAATAACCGAATCCGCGAATGATCTTTAAAGGACATATTTTTTGTTTGTTTTTTTTTCGTAGAATTCTTTTACTCCGTGAGACAATTAAAAAAAACCGTTATCGTCTTCGTTGAATAAAATGTATTTATCCAATTGAAAAACGTTTTATATTGTTGCCGTTCGCTACAAGTGTAAATGGACCGGAGAATGTTCGAAAGTATAACCAAAAATGTTTGCCAAGTCAAAATATTCGATGTAAAGTGTGTTAACGATTTTTAAATCGGTCGGACTGCAAACGTACGGAGTTTGAAGATTTCTAGATGGCCTCAGGGATGTTCTTCTCCACGCTCGTCACGATCAAACGGACAAAAGAATTCTTGTGTCGCGAATTCCATCGAAGAGAAATACGCAATAACCTGTGTGTCGAGTCGAAGATAATGAGTTAATATATCCTACGTCTTACCGTAAATTTCAACCGGGGCATGCTCATACATAACCCGCGTGCAATTAAGTAACGTCACATCCGCCAAAGCGGCGCAAGAAATGACGACGGGGATTCATGTTTTTTCGACTCAATAGGCACCACGAAGTGACACGACCAGCGAAACAACCGTTTACCAACTTTCCTCGGTTTTCCAATCCAACCGTTTTTCTATTTTCTATTGTGCTCCGAGATAACCGTTATCTCGGAATAAAGAAATCTCTTTTTTTTTGTTTCATTGAAATGACAGTAAGGTACATCTAAGGCCCACAACATTTTTCTTTTTTTATACAAAAAATGAACTATAAATGTCGAAATAAAACAATAAATGTTTGTTTAATCATTTATTCAATAATCAACGTATTAATAATAATTTTCGTTCAGAAAACAATGTTCACTATTAACTATAAGCTTTTTAAAAAAAAAAGCGTCTTCTGGGCCTTATTCAGACCACCGTTTTTAAATAAGTCCATACATGTTGTAACTTCGTACAAAAAAAAATATAAAAAATATATAACCTTCAATTTTAAACTTAAATTTTGACAAGAACGTGTACAGTGCTGATAAACGACTACACATAATTGGAACAAAGATTCACCAAGTAATATTGAGAAAACTTTTTGTTTTCGAAAGTTTTTGTACGTCGAAATTTAATAAAAGATTACGTGCGATATCGCACGCGCTGCCTTCTATCGACTGCAAATTTGTTTGGGTTTGCAAAAGCCCGGCTGTTGCTATGGCAATTACGATCATTCGAAGTTGGACACTCGACGATCAGAGATCGATCCCTCTGACTTTGTAGTTTTGAATATTTAAAACGCGGGCTTTATAAGGCATTATAAAGCCCTCGATTTTACTCTGATAACTCAGTCCTTGTTTCCTTTTTCGAAAACTTCGAAAGAACCGTTTTCTTTCAAATTATTTCAACAAACGTCCAAAGAAATGCTGTTTTCTATTGATTAGTTTTAGATATAAAAATCTTGCACGCATCTTCACAAGGAGGCACAGAAATCACGGCTGAAGCATAAATCCTTAAGGATCGCTTCGAGAATTAATGGCGGATTGCCCTCAGGAAGTTTCGCTTTCGTTCTCGGCGAGCTCTATCCACGCAGCGTGTAGCCTCCTCTCGGAACCTCGCAAAAAGAGTGATGCTCGCTTGGCACATACGAGATAAGATGCTAATTGCTATTTTGTAACGGATGTTGTTAACAGCTGTGAATCCTTCGCTTTAAGAGTTGTCTACCCAATGCTTATCGTCTCGTATCCGTGCTCGATATACTTGCTGCTTCTCAAACAGCAGGTTCATTCTCGATCGAGCTACAGCCTTCTTTGGAAACCGAAATTCGAAACGATATTTCGGTCGTCATCAATTTTTGTCGAATCAATCAGCCCGGCAATGGTATCCTTCGTAATTTCGGTATGCGAAATGATTTATTCCAACTTGGCGGTTTACGAAAATCGACGGACGAATATTAGTATACGAAATTCGGTAAGCCAAAATCGATATGCGAAAATCGGTGTATCAACTGTTTCATTCTATAACGAATCTGCGAATATTAGAATACGAAAATCGATATGAAAAAATCCGTAAACGAAAATCGGTATGCAAAAATCGATATATAAAAATCGGTATACAAAAAAACAGTAATCAAACTTCGATTAGGGAAAAATCGGTGTACAAATTTCGATATACAAAAATGGGTATATTAAAAACAGTAAACGATCTTCGATATACAAAAAATCAGTGCACGAAAATCGGTATGCGAAGAAATCAGTGTCCGAAAATCAATACGTAAAAATCGGTATACGAAAATCGATACAAAAAGAATCGGTATACGAAAATCGATATAAAAAAAAATCTGTATACGAAAATCGATATTAAAAAAAATCGGTATACGAAAATCGATGTAAAAAAATCGGTATACGAAAATCGATGTAAAAAAAATTGGTATACGAAAATCGATATAAAAAAAAATCGGTATCCGAAAATCGATGTAAAAAAAATCGGTATACGAAAATCGATGTAAAAAAAAATCGGTATACGAAAATCGAAATAAAAAAGTCAGTGTACGAAAAAACGGCATACGAAAATTAGAATGCGAAAATTGATATACAAAAAACCACGATGTGAAACGATAGTTTTTCCAGGTCGATGCTACCATAGATAGATGCCAAGGAGTTCATTCAGAGAAGAAACGACCCGCAGACTCGTTTGGCATATTCCGCATCGATCCCTGCGAGGATTTAGTCCCGGCTGTTGCGATCGTCTCATCACGGCGCAAGAAGTATAAGGTGGATTGGCACTGAGGGCGGTGAAAGGTGAAGCGTCAGCAACGTCGTCGTCTTCGTTGACTTCGAGATTCGCGCTGAGGACACGAAACAAATGTCACTGTCCTCCCATATATAGAAAATCGAAGCCCATTGTTTGCTCAGATTCTCCCATATTACTCCTTCCAACCACCATCGATTCTCTTCGCGAACGATATTCGATTTCGCCGATGGGAACAGAACCCGATTATCCGCCTGATGCGGAATGATCGGCTCGATTTTTTAACGACTATTTGCACGAGGGATTGATTTAAATCAGCTGAACGATCTTCCTCTTTCCATCAATGGTTCATTCGGGCTTTATCAGGCACTGGACTTCACATTGGTCAGGTACCTTACGTTTATCCTTGCTCCAAGCAATAAACTACATCGTGATGAACGTTTAAGAAAAAGAACTAGTTTTCCGTTACGAGAGAAAACTATACCGGCTACCATTTTCATGAGGGCAGTGTGCTCTGCATAACTAAACGATCTGGCAACCCGACACCCAGGAATGACTAGCCGATGAGTTACGTGTGGTTTGCCTAGACCTTGAGACAGTTTGCTTTCACGCTCGCAGCTACGTCGGTAACAATCTTCGTAAACTCTCGTGAGGGGAACACGCCTTTCCACGTGTTCTCGTAACAGGGGTGGGGAACAAAACCGATTTATCCTCGTACTTGTCCCGAATGAAAATTCACCAAATTTCCGATTAGTGAGATAAAAATGGATTTTCGAAATTTCATGAAAAATCAATATTGTTCCAAACTCGATCAAAATAGTGTTGTCGAAAAGTATGATTTCTCCGCAAACGGTGAACACTGATGACTCACGTTTCTTTTTAATTAGTACCATTGTGAACGATTAATAATATCCTGAGGATAAAACGTGTAACGCTGTAAAGTGAAAGTCGGTTGGTAAGTCAGAGAAACCGACAATAGTGGTCCATTTGCAGCTGCGGTTTATTTCTATTAGCTTATCTCTAACGGTCTTGATTGGGGTGAACAGTTGGATGGGCGATCGCTCAGATAATTGGCACGAGGGCTAACCGGAAGACAGTTAGAACGGTTGGACAGAATTAAGTTAACGTTAACCCAAACAAACCCAAACAAAATTAAGTTAATGTAGTAATGCATGATGGAAAATGTCGCCTGGAGAAGCACTCGGAAACGCGTGGAAACTGTGACCAAAATAAATGAAACGACAATTGCCGGATTATTTTCGCAAAATCCGAAAAATATCCAAGAAATCCAGTCACGATTGAGAATTAGATAAACTTCATAGCTTCGAATCCCGGATTAACTGCAACTTGCGAACCCAAGAAACCCAAACAAAATTAAGTTAATGTAGTAATGCATGATGGAAAGTGTCGCCTGGAGAAGCACTCGGAAACGCGTGGAAACTGTGACCAAAATAAATGAAACGACAATTGCCGGATTATTTTCGCAAAATCCGAAAAATATCCAGAAAATTGGGAAGAAATCCAGTCACGATTGAGAATTAGATAAACTTCATAGCTTCGAAACCCGGATTCATTGCAACCTGCGAAGTTAACTGGTACACCATTCGGTACCGCAGGGATTTACACGCCTTTCTTTGTCCACGTACCAGAATGATCCGCTTAACTGTTGGTTCGATTGAACTTCACGTCGGTTAGGCTCGTCGAAGTATCTTCTCCGCGGCATCTAGTTACAGAATTTGAACCAAGGCTCGAAAATAATAGCGGCGCGTTCCACTGCATGTGAAAAGTTACCTTTACTCGAAACACTTCCAAACTACATAAACGCTTAATTGCGCAAGAGATATTGATACTCGTTGGCGACGCAACAGGAGTTTATACGAAAGAAGGCGTAGGACAAGAATTTGTGTTACGATGCCACGAGCTCCGTCTCGCCGGATGACGATTCGTCGTCAAAGCTTCGACAACGCGACGATCTACCAGCATTTTCCTAATAATAATAGATTAATGTCAACGCACCGCGTTGTCATCGTCGTTGCGCATCTCGCGTGGTTTCAAAGCGAATTACGTTGGACCGAAAGCGCCGTAAAAAAAGAAGAACGTTTCTCTGTACTCTGTGATAAAAGACGGTTGCGGTGTGGCGCGATAAAAATACGAATCTCTGACGTTCCTTATGACCTATAGAAGGAATAATCGCGGCCCACAGGTCTGTTACTGTTGCTGCACCTCCATCGCCCGACATAGACCAAGATTCAATAGCTATTACGAATCGGGAATCCGCGTTCGAGAAGAGACCCTCGCTCCCAACCCACAAAATCTTCCTGCTTTCTTCTATTGATTTCTTTTACGTGTCTATTCCCATGTAAAAAGAATTCTCCGAGGTGTGGATCGTTCGAATCATTCGAGATTCGTGCGGACATCAATTGGATCTTGAAGCATTCACTCAGCATTCATCATCACTGTAGTCGTCTTCGTTTTTGTTCGGTAAGTTTTATTTACTTGAGAGAAAGCCTAAATCTTCATTCAAGTTTTGGATTCTACGTCAACGTTGGATTACCCTGTAATGTAAAATATATAAAAATAATGAAAATAATTATTTTTCTTAAGAATCAAGTCCTGCAGTCAATTTGGTGAAAGGGTACGTCTGCTACATACTCCTCGATACATTTTTTTCACAACACTCTCGCCGGGTTAATTCCATAGATTAAGGGGCTGAGGAAAAAACGCCTCGCGGTCTACGAACGGAAGTAACTACTGATGCTTTCCTTCGGCGCTGAATCATCCTCTCGGACGTCAAAGATCGTTTCACTGTAATGATGCCATTGAATAGATTACCCCATGGGCAACGAGCATGATTTATCCATTGATCTCTTTTGATTCCTCGTCAATAACGAATGCGATAATACGTCCGGCACAACGTTCGAGGTTAAAGGTTACCTTCATTTTTTCTTATTGAACGCCATTAAGTAACATTAAGGCTAAACAATTATGCGACAACTTCCAAACACTTTTTTCCTCGATCTCTTTTTTAACGATGAGTCACGATGCCACTATGAAGGGTACCAAAATTTTAAAGATATTGGAGAGATTGAATGGTTTCGTGGAAGAGTTCGTTTGGCGAATCACAGCGAGAAGCGAAGCTTGATGGAATGGAAGCCACGCGAAGATCCGAGAGCGTCAATAGACGAATGACTCGTTGTGTTCTCTCGCGCCTAGCGCGCGGAGATCATCCGCATTGATCTATCGTTAAAGACCACGTTGAACAATCTCCGTACGCCTCGTCATGACTCTTATGAAAGGTCGAACTTCTTCTCGAAAACTCATTGAGCATATGATACAATCCAACTACCACGATTACACGATGTCTTCGACGCCGATGGAATTTTCATTAGACCACTCATTGTGATCGATTGGATTCACTCATATAAACGTTAGTCCCTTGTGAAAGAACAACCGTTTGGCAATTTCCACTCCGGTCTCGATCTCCCTTTTCCTCCCACTCTCTTGTCTGGAACCCCACTTTTTTTTTGTTTCCGTGATACCCTAACCTCCGCGATCTTGATCAATCCTAGCGAGTTCTTTTTTTCCATAGAGAAAATACCGGAGAATCCTCAAGGTCGAGTTGAGAAATCATCCTCGGCTGGGAGCTCGTAATGCGTGGGTGCAGTCGCGGATTCCACTCCGTTGGAAACTTTCGTTCGATCTCGTAGTGTCACACGATGAGACATTAAGACGCAACAGCAGTCTTTGCGATACGAGGTAAAGTACACTCGAATTACTTTTTTTGATGGCTTTGTATCATCGAATCGATTATTCCCACGCGGTATTCCAATTTTGTTTATTTAAAAACACCGATATTCGAAGCCCTCTAGTGATACGACCTCAAGATAAAGAGCCGAAAGTACGCAATGTAGGATTTGTTCTTTCAGGTATATATTTTATTTTAATACTGTACTCAAATTCAATATAAAAAAAAATGCTTAGGAAATTCATAATTCATCAATTTTATCCAAAACGTTCTAAAACGAGCTATTCTATCTGCCTTCTGTTTTGTACACGTCTTCAAAATGAATTTTCTTTTCGGTTATTATATATTCTTTTCCCATACGTTATACCACGTATTTTTTTTTTTCTTTCTAATAATTAACCAAACAATTTTTTAAACGCATTATTATGTTCCATCGCCGATTTTTTAAATATTTATATCAAACTTTGACACAAAAGGGTGACAAGAATAAAAAGCAGTCCTCCGCCATGACGGAACAACACGAAACGTTCAGTGTCCTCGAAAGATACGGTTTGACCCAAAACGATGTTGGAATATATTATTACAATATTACATTTATTGGCCATCAAGATACAAGCGTAGAATCGACGGGAGCGAGTTATTAAAATTCCGATTAGAAGGTTACCCGCGAACCTTTTACGACTGCGCGGCGGTTTGGATAAACTTTTATTAGCGTTCTCGGTGATTCTTCCTATTCTATAATTGAAAATTCATAGACAACCGGCAGCGCATCGGTGTTACCTGACTAGCCTAACTCGTTGGTCATCTCACTTTCCAGTTCGTTTCACACCGATTTTTCTAAATGGTGGAGGACAAATAACGACCTCATTTTTTTAAAGATGGAAGTCATCTTCGCATGTGGAGATCGAGCACTTGAGCAATATTGATCCATCAAGCAATTCTATGTTACTGGATCATTGGACCCTTCCAATCTCAGACGTCTCATCGATCATCCTCGTTATATCAGTCTACTGACGACATAGTAGTTTACTAAGTGAAAGTGATAATCCGGATTCCATTCCCCCCTTGAAAATCTCATACTCAGCTTGAAAATCATCAAATTCCTTATGTCGAATCGAGAGCGAGTTAAAAAAGAAGACTCCGCCGTTTAACGATAGAAAGAAGAAGAAGAAGAAAAAAAAATGAACGCTAAAATCGAACGTTTGAGGCGAAAAGCGATGGTGTAAAGATGGGACAACCTTTCGCCTTGTAGTTATGTAAAGCCTCGAGGCTGAGTGACCTTTAGTTCGTTCATGGCACGCGGCATTTACGTATATACCCTGCCGATTACGATGTATCAATCCTCTTCTGTTAGAAGATGATCCTTCTTTCGAAGTTACGCGTTTCGAATGTCAAAGTCCCGACCGAACCTATATTTAATTATCGAATAAGTTCTCATCAATGACGAATTATCATTTTTCTTCGTTTTGGGTCTGATTGAAAATTTACTTCTTTTGGAGGCGGTATAATACGCGTGGGTTTGAAAAAATATGTAAACGTCCGAAGCTATACATATTTCTTCGTTTTGGACGCTATTTTTACTCGGCCAAAGTCATCCTGCGTGTTTTTAATAATTATTGGGTATTTTGAAATCTCGTAATTTCGAGCTTACGAAAAATAAATTGCATCACACGCTACTATCAACGATAAGAAAATTTCTTAAAGTCGAGCTTCCCTCAGTAGAAAAATTTCATCGTGGCAGCAGATCTCAGTTAAATTATAGCTACCAAACTACTTGTTTCAATCTATTAGTGATCCTTGACTTGCATTAAGGGAATGACGAACACGTTCCTAGCCACATCGAAATTTCAAAATCTAATTTCTCCCACACTATTCAACCGCTTTGCATGAAATTTATTGTGTAT
>JAPYZI010005044.1:0-16144 GCA_030523105.1 Ophioninae sp. A BG-2022a
TATTATATTAGTATATTATATTATATAGGTATAATATAGCGGCAATATATATATATATATATATATATATATATATATCATACAATATCAATAATATATCTCAATGTAATATATCAATGATGATACGTCGATATATTATTTAACATTAACCGCACAATAAAATATATTGTATATTATATACAATCGATATATGATATATGATATATTATCGATACGTTACCAATATAGTTATAATATAATGTATTATAATATATCCTAAAATATATTACGTAATATATAATATTATGCTATATCACGTAACACTCATACATTGCAGTATATTATTCATAATAATATATTGTTTTTCGCGAATAATACATTATGCGTAATTCACTAAATTAGTCGCGTACGTAACTCCGCATAGCAATTATTTGTTTGTTTGTTTTTTTTTCTTTTTTTTTTTTTTTCATTCGCACACTCGTATACGAAGCGAAATGTTAATCAATTCTATACCTCGTGTGTTTTTGTTTCGATACTTTTGCCGAATTGGATGAAACGAGATTAAACGATAAATGGAAAAACGCCCCTGCGAAAGGGAAGGAAATTATATGCAAGTTGTATGCCGATTTCAGTATTTTTCATTGAATAAAAAGAACAGAAAAAAAAATTCATGCTTCGGCAGAATGAAAGTCGCTCGAGAGAAAAAACAATTTTTCCTCATAACTTTTGGGTCATGGAAAATTTGATGGCCTCGTCCAGAGCAACGAGGATGCGGTCGATTACTTCATCACGAGCGTTCACTCCCATCAATCCTATACGGAATATCTTCCCAACTGTGACTCCGAGGCCTCCCGAAATTTCAACGTTCCATCTGTCGAGAAAATCGTTACTTGACGAGAAAATTGAAAATTGAATAATTTAACGAGGAAATATTACAAACGGCGAGAAAATTGAATAATTTAATGGGGAGAAATTGTAAATACCGGATACTTGAAAAAAATCAAACATCGAAGATTTCTTAATAAAGAATTCGTAATAACTATGCACGGATATCATAAAAATTCTGTTTGAATACTGATAATTTTATCATTCATCCGTTTGAACTGACACGACGATATATTAGTCGTAGTAAAAAGAAATCCATCATTTTGTGGAGTCAAATTAATGTGCGTATGTATATACATACGTACACACCGAAAAATTCGAGACGCGCGCCGCTCCCGACATTCTCCGAAACTAATGGTCACGAATCTCGATGTTTTCTCGAAATCGTAAAAAAATACCTACAAATCGTAGATTCTCTCGGATTTCCTGAAATACGCGATGGAATCAAGTGTTTGAGATCTCAAAATGTCCGATTCGAATGTTGCTACGCGGTTCTGCTCCTCTCCAAGTCACGATATTATCCAAACTTTATATCTCACAGCATGTCCATCACGACGCTCCCGTGGTAATACAGTTTACTTTTTGTTTGTTTTTTTTTTCGATTCGCGAAACTTTAGGGGCAAATAACCGTTCGTCTATTAATTTGACATTGTCCGATCAAATTTGGCTTAATTCTGAAGAGCCGTTTAGGAAATCCGTGGGTATCTACTATCTCAATCGATCATACCGACCGAGCCGAAGTATCGCCCTCTCTTAAAACATTTTTGTTTTTTCTAAGTGCTCCTCCATCGAAATATTGTATTGTGACAGTTCAAACGGTACACCCTGTATATCATGACTGGCAAGAAGAAAAAAAAAACATTTCTCAAGCCCTCGATTACTTTTCCATGGCTCGTCGCGTGACCACTCGCCAGTCGACTCCCGGTGGAACTTCAATCGCCGCCACGGTTGTCAAACGGTGAGCCGGATTTTTCACATGAAACTGAAGTCCCCTGCGGGCAAAAGCCTCCTCGAGTTTTTTCATCGCGGACGCGTGCCTAGCCCAGGAAGCCTCGAGTCCTTCTACCGCTAGGATCGCTAGTGATTCCCTCAGCCCGTATACGAGAGTCGCACTTATCGTGTGATGGTAAATCCGCGGCTTGGCAAAGCAGTTCCAATACTCGCCGATTAGTCTCATATCCATGTAATAACTGTGAACTTTGCTCCGTCTCGCGAACATTTTTCGCCTGGCAAATGGAGAGTTTTGAGCAAAGAGAATTTTTAGGTTAGGTAACAGTTTATTATTAATTAGATTACTATATTTATAGTAACGTCACTACTGGATTTCAGAAGTTTCTGGCAAGTTTTCCTACAGACTTCTTCAATCGTAATTTAATTTATCATTATACACGTAATAACTGAAAAAAAAAAACAAACTTGAAATAAATGAATACAAGCGAACTTCATTATCGTCATAAAAATACACTTATTAAAAAGGAAAATAAAACGTGATTAAAGAAAACGTATCCTTACAAACTTCAATTACAGTCATATAGTTACTAGAAATACCATAGTTACCGAAATATAACTAAAAATCGTTACTAAAATATAATCACAAGTGTACTTAAGATTATATTTGCACTTATATAAATATAAATATACCAAGCAAATATATAAAACAAAATATATAAAAATATCAATATAACAAATAACCTGAAAAAAATCGAACCCAAACGAACGTTATTATCATCATACACATATATAACGAAAAAAAAAACACTTGACAAAAACAAATCCAAGCAATCCCAAAAAAAAATCAATTATCATTCTACACGTAATGATTGAAAAAAAAAAAATGGAAAAAACGAATATGATCGACGCGTTCATGACTCGGTCTCGTCGGTGGGCACCTGGCTTACGCGACGGGGCGAAGAACGTAATACGATCGCGGTTTATGGTACGTGAGCACGTACACGAAATGCGAAACTTCTTGGAAGGATCGAATTAAAGATTCATACCCGCTAGACAAAGAATAAGAGAGAGGGAAAGAGAGAGAAAAAAAGAGAGAGAGAGAGAGAGAAACGATTGGTTTTCCAAGGCGGCGTGTGATTCACGAAACCGCGCAATTCGCTCGACCCGCGGAGTCACGATCGTTCCCTCTCGCTCTTCCTCCTTCACCCCCGCACGAATCTCATTGATATTCCGCACCGCGGTATTTATCACCTCGGAAAGCTCTCACGATCGGATTCCTAGTGCACGACGACGGAGCTGCTGCGTAAAAAAAAAAAAAAAAAGAAAAAAAAAAAAGAAGACATTATCAGGCCTGGTGACGCATTTTTCTCGAACTGCTTACGGATGACGACTGAAATTTTTCCTATTCGGGAGCATCATTTTTTTTACCCCTTCTTCTGTTTTCTCTGTGACAACAGAGACAACAGAAGAAGTGTATTAAATTTTTTTAAATAATACGAAAAATAAATTAAATAAATTTTTCAAATAATACGAAAAATAAATTTAATAAATTTTTCATATAATACGAAAAATAAATTAAAGAAATTTTTCATATAATATGAAAAATAAATACTGTAAGCATCATTTTTTTTTATCCCTTCTTCTGTTGTCTCTGTGTGATTTCAGATAATAATACCAATTTCGAGTTTTTTTACAATCCAAGCAAAGACAATGTTAACAGCGATAGTAATTTATCATTTAGATTTTTGTTACTTAATATCGTATTGTTCTACATTTTTTAAGGTGTTGTCTATATATTCAATTTCACTGTTTTATTAACAGTTTCTTTAATTGCATTATTATTTTTCTTTATATTATTATTATTGTATTTTATTGTAGTCTATTGTAGTTTATTGTGTATTGATCTTTTATTGTAGTTGTTATCGGTATTATTGTAGTTTTAACGAATATTTTCATTTTATTGCAAAATTTTTAATTTTACATTGTGATTTATACGCGAGTACGATAAGTCTAGATGAATATTTCTCGCTCTCTCTCTCTCTTATTAGTATTAATTTTTTTATTATTATTGTATAAACTCTATCTTTTTTCTTTTTTTATTTGTATTTTGCTTAAGTATACTAGGGCATAATGTATCATCATCATCATCATCATCCCTCCGCTCCTCTCTTTGTTTCGTTACTTACTCAGCACGAGGACCAAATGAGATCGGCGTTATTCCGGCCGGTGCGCCGAGCACCTTCTGACTTCCGGTATAAACGGCGTCGACGTACCAAGCGTCCGCGTAAAACGGCTCGCCACCTAACGACGCAACGGTATCAACTACAAACAGCCCCCCATACCTGAAGGAAAATTCATTCGCATGTAAAACATCAATTTTTTTTTCAAACAATACGAAAAATAAATTTAAAAAATTTTTTAAATAATACGAAAAATAAATTAAATAAATTTTTTAAATAATACGAAAAATAAATTAAATAAATTTTTCATATAATACGAAAAATAAATTTAAACATTTTTTAAATAATACGAGAAATAAATACTGTAATTACTTATTTAACTACATATAAGTAATTAAGAATTCAAAATTAATTGTACAAAAATCATTATAACGAAAAGATTATAATAAGAACAAAAAAAAAAACAAAAATTGTTCATATATGCAATATCGACTTGTGACCTGCGAACGAGCGCACCGACACCCTCGAGAGGCTGCTTAAGGCCGTGGCTCGATTCTCCGTGGACAACGAACACGACTTCCGGTCGCGTTCTCTCGATCGCTGTCTCAAGATCGTCCAGACCAAAAGCAACCGCGTTCCTAGTCACCAATAATTCCACCTGCGAATTATCATTTTTATTCGCGACGCGTATACTCGAGCGAGTCTGACGCTCTGTCTCAATCCTCGTAAAAAAAAAAAAAAAAAAAAAAAAAAAAAAAAAAAAAAAAAAAAAAAAAAAAAAAAAAAAAAAAAAAATAGGCGGTTCTTCGATGAACAAACGCACAAAAAATGTTAATTAAAAATTCAATGAATAATACACGAGTGTACAAAAAAAGAATACAATTTTATTGTAAATGGAGATAAATATTTAGAAGAATACATATACATAAATATTTAAGAATTTAAGGATATTTAAATAAAAGTAAAAACAGCATTTAAATAAATATTTAAAAGAAAAGATAATAGATGATAAAAAGAAACAACAAACCAATTATGTTTTTACGTATTCGAGTTGTGCAGATTATATTTATTGTAAATAAAATTCATTATTATTAAATGTAATTTAGCAATAACAAATTTACGAAAATGGTTAATTTTTTGTCTAACTAAATAAAGCACGAAAACCGATTAAATTAAAAAAAAAAAACGCACGGAAAAAACATATAAAAATTGTATCCACTTTTATCCTTTTAAAAACACGTTAAAAATGGTATGAAAATAATGAGAAATATTAGATACGAGAAAAATCGTAAGAAATTTCCGATTTAAAGCGAGTAATAGTTTTTTCATGAAATTAGTAATAGAAATGAAACTGACGTGGGCTCCGATGCGAGTGGCCATATCTGCCGCCCGTTCGCCCCAGATACCGGCGACGACGATGAGCACGGTCTCACCGGGCTCCAGCAAATTTCCAAGGCACGTTTCCATACCGGCATGACCCGACGCGCTAAGTGCCAGGGTCAAGCGGTTGCGCGTTTGAAAAGCGTAACGCAAGCCCTCTTTAATCTCATCCATCAACTGGATTCGAAAAACAAACGAGAAATATCTTTTTTTACTCACGATTTTTGGTTTTTACGCATTAAAAAAATTATTATTATGATAATTCGTAGAATTCGATAGAATTATAATAATTCGTAGAATTCGATAGAATTCGTAGAATTATCATAATAATAATTTTTTAATGCGTAAAAACCAAAAATCGTGAATAAAAAAAGATATTTCTCGTTTGTAATATAATTTTTTTGTTTGGGTTTGTTTGGGTTTGTTAAAAAAAAAATTATTATTATGATAATTCGTAGAATTATCATAATAATAATGTTAAAAAAAAAAAAAATTATTTGTTAAAAAAAAAATTATTATTATGATAATTCGTAGAATTATCATAATAATAATTTTTTTTTAAACAAACCCAAACAAACCCAAACAAAAAAATTATTATTATGACAATTCGCAGAATTATTTTTGGTTTTTAGAATGATAATTCGTAGAACTATCAATAATAATAATTTTTTTATTCACGATTTTTGGTTTTTACGCATAAAAAAAATTATTATCATAATATTATTAATAATCAATTAATAATAAATTATGGGTTTCATATGACTTTTTTTTGTCATAGAAAGAATACACATGGACATTTGGATATTTAAATAAATTTGGTTTCCTATTTTAATTGTTCGAAAAAAATATATACACTTTTTAAAAATGCGAATTATCCATCGTCTACATCAATGTTTAAAATAAGATTTTTTTAAATTGCCACACTGCTGGAGTCCACCCTCACGCTGTAATTATCCGAAAAAAAAAAAAATTTGACTGATTCTTAAAGATAAGACTCGTATGCTGTCGGTGAATCAGGATTTTTGAAATATGTGCAAAATTCAGAAAACACCAGCTTAATAAAGTCAATTATGTGATTTTTCATGAAATTTTTGCTATATTTAATGGCAAAAGTAGGTTTTATTTTTTGAATCCAAAATAATATTTAGGTTCACCGATAAACCGCGGATGCAACGAAGATGTGTGACTAATTTCATCAAAATCGGTAAAATAGTATCTGAGTAATCGTTCCAGCAGTCGATAAAAACACAGTTTTGAGAAAAACGCGCCCACAGTCGCATTGCTCTGTTTGCTAGGCGCGAAAGCTCTTGGCGTCTTTTTGTAAAAAAAACTCCAACGATTCTTGAAATTTCGCTATAAAAATTCGACGCAATATTCTTAAGAAAATGAACTACCAATTTATGAGAAAAAAGAATCGTTTTTTTTTTTTTTTAGATTTATTAGATAATGTTTAATAATAATAAATACTAAGATTATTTATTAATTATTAGATGATTTATTAATTATTAGATGATTTATTAATTATTAGATATTTATTGATTATTATATTTATTAATTATTAAATAATGTCTAATAATAATAAATACCAAGATTGTTTATGATTATTAGAGGACCTGACAAGTTTCCGGATGAAGATGACCGAGAACTTGATTTCCAAGTGCCCGCAAGATTCGGGGAGGACAATTGCTCGGACCCGGTCCCGTTAGAAGCCTGTCCGGAATATTGAACGGTTGTAAAAGTACTTCCGGTGCCGGAATGTCAAGTCTGGTTTTTCCCATCGACTTCGCCATTTCATTAATTTTGTTTTTTTTTTTCCACGATTCGTAACTTTTACACACGGGGAAACGATTCTTGTGCCTGTTTGCTTTTATGACGAACCAGCGTGTATCCCATCGGGGATAAAACTAATAATTTCAGCGGGCCTCGTCTCCGGAGTTACGAAGATAGCAATACGCGATTAAAAAATTGCGCTATTAATGCTTAAAAATTGTACGCTTATCACGAGCGAAGAAAGAGAGAATTCTCGATCGAGCAATCGCGTTAATACTTTGGAAAATGGCGCCAGAGTTGTCGCGGATCGTCAATGTTATCAGGCCAACGCGATAAGAGAATATATCAAGGCTCGCGGGTAATTGATCGGCGCAAATGTAAATTCAACAATTCACGTACGAATTACTCGTGAGAAAAATATTTTTCAATATATTTTTTTAAGCGATTATCAATATTTTTAGATGAATATTAATAGTAATAATAATAATAATAATAAATAAAGGAATACATAGAAATATTATTTTTAGAGTCTAGATATTAATATGTTTATTGAATATTGTTATAATAATAAATTGATATATCAGACTGGGGAATAAGTTCGTAGCGTTTTAATATTTCCTTTTGTTTCACAACAATTTTTCGTCCGTTTGACAAAGCGTACAATATTAATTCGATAGAGCTCTTTCTACTCTACAAAACTGTGCTAATCGTTTTTTTCGAGTAATTAAATGTTTCATCGCTTTAGAGGCTTAGTAATATTAGACGCAAAATTTTCAGACACCTTCTCTTTTTCGTCTTTCATCGAGGTCAGAAAGCTGCTGAAGCAGCGCGGAAAGCAACGTTGAAAATGTTATCCAAAAAAGGCGGAAAGTAGCCGTAGAAAATGTTGGTTTTTCATTTCCGGATATTCGATTTCTAAGCCAAAAAAGTAATTTAAAAAATTATGCAAAAAGACAATTGGAATAGTTTCGTAGAGCAGAAATAGCACTGTCGAATGAATATTATCAACAATATTCTGAAACAGCAAAAAAAAAAAATCGTTATATAACGAAATAAAATATATAAAAGCTACAAATTTATTCCCCAACCTGATACACAACAGGCATTGTTGCGTAAATCATAAGAGCATTAATTACTAGGATCATATTAGTACAATAAGTGGATGAAATAATAACTCTGAATTTGGCCGTCTATGAAACAGCTATCAACGTCGAAAATTCATAGAGGAAACGACCGAGAAAAAAAAAAAGGAAAAACGAAGAGCAATAAAATACAAAAAAAAAGGTGGAAAAAAAGGTCCGAAAAAAAGATAAAATAAAAAGGATGGAAATAAAATAGCGTGTGTCCCACGAAACGAAGAGGAACGGCTTCCGAGGCACGTGACAGCTGTCTGACGCCTAGTCGCGCGATTCTAGCTCAAAGAGCACGCTCTTCGTCTATCCCTCCAGCTCTATTGCTATCTCGCCCACGCGTAGGTTAGACGAAACACCGCCTGGATAATTAATTGCTCGAACAGCCTCTCCAAAACAATTTGAAATTCCGGGCCGTCCCAAAATTAGACGCCCACCGAGGTACGTCTCCCTCGTCCTTTCTTTATCTTCCTCCGTCCCGCTGTTTCTCTACGTCCCCGGGGACGTTTGTTCAGGTATAAGCGCTGTGTTACTTTTTCTTCACTCAGCTCCCCTTTAAGGAGGCTTTCGTACCGAATCCAAGATAAAAGTTTGCATTTATTTTACACCATTGTCGAGACCTTTGTCCATTCGGGTGCGAATGTTTCCCTGGATTTACCGTACAGTTTCCGATATTTTGTATTATTTATATTTTGTACATTTTTCCGAAAAGAGTGAATTTTTCACAATAAAGTATATTTTCCACGAAAGATTGAATTTTTCACACGTAGGATACCTTGACCCATCTAAAGCCCACCTTGTTTGTTTTTAAGTAAGAAAAACATTATGAACGTTCGAATTAAACACAAATATATTCGTTTAATTATTTATTCAATAATCACATACGAATTACTCGTGAGAAAAATATTTTTAAATACTTTTTTTTAAGCGATTATCAATATTTTTAGATGAATATTAATATTAATAATAATAATAATAATAAATAAGGGAATACATAGAAATATTATTTTTAGTATTAATAATAATTTTGGTCCAGAAAATAATGTTTAATATTAACTATAAGCTTTAAAAAAAAAACGTCTTCTGGGCCTTATTCAGATCACTGTTCCTAATAAGACCACACCCGTTGTAACTTCGTACAAAAAATAAAATAAAAAAATATATTATTTTCAATTTTAAAGTTAAATTTTGATAACAACGTGTATAGTGCTGATAAATCACTAGATATAATTATAATAAAGATTCACTAAGTAATATTGAAAACATTTGTCTGTTTTCGAAAGTTTGTTGTACGTCGAAATTAAAGAAACGCTTATCGACTAAAAATTTGTTTGGGTTCGCCGCATCGCGGCGGTTGCTATGGCAATTGCGGCCATTCAAAGTTAGACACTCGACGATGAGAGCTTTTTTACATTACTCGGAGTCGAAAAACAAAGAAAATAATTGTTGGTGGCATTCGTTGAATATTTTGGATCAACAAGGTACCTTCAATTGACGAGGTTACGAGACATAAAAAACAAGACATTCAGATATACTGTCGAGAAGAACCGAAGTATTCTGAGAGCCTGACTTTTCGTGACGTAACAGCAGCCATCTTGCTCGCGATGTTGTAACGCGTCGGGTTCCCGCTACTTTTAATTGTCTACCGTCTATCATCAACGCGAATTAAAAATATGAATCCGAGAAGCGTTACATTTTTTAATTAATTTTAAAGGGCTAATGTTTTCTTTTACGCTCAGAGATAAAAAATTGTAATATTTGCAAGCTAACTACTTTAAAGCCTTAATTTTTTTAATTCGTAGTCCTAACTACCTTAAATGATTTTTCAAAAATATTTTTAATGTTACTATATTTGGTTATTCCGTGAAATTTCAATTTTTTATCGACACCTAATTCCCGAGTAATTAATATTTGATAATTGTTATTTCTCAAGGCAATGTTGTATCGGTGAATGAAAAACGCCAACTTCCGGTTACTTCTAAATGATATATGCAAGCAAAAATTCATATGATTCTTACAAAAATTGAGATTTGGATTTATCGGACACATAAAAATCTGACATACTAATTAAAAGAATGATTGTCGCGGAATTTTGTAAGTTATATTGATTTTAATGTGAACTTCCGGATAGCGATACGGAATCTACGACGTAATATCGTGACAGCGAAGAAATATGGCCAGCACTGCGTCAGCTGAGCACGCTCAAGTACTTAATTATTTATAACAAACTGTCGACTAATTGGGTTCATTTTAATCTTAATTTTAATTTATTTATTATTTAATATTATTGATTAATTATTATTTAATATTATTATTATTATTATTATTTTTATTTATTATCATTTAATATTATTATGATTATTAATAAATGATTACTTAATTATTTATAACAAACTGTCGACTAATTGGGTTCATTTTAATCTTAATTTTAATTTATTTATTATTTAATATTATTATTATTATTATTATTTTTATTTATTATCATTCAATATTATTATGATTATTAATAAATGATTACTCAATTATTTATAACAAACTGTCGACTAATTGGGTTCATTTTAATCGTAATTTTTATTTATTAATTATTTAATATTACTATGATTAATTTATTATTATTAAATATCCTTATTTATTACTTACACTTTATTATTCAATATTAATTTATTTTAACTAATATAATCGAGATCTCGGAAAATCATCATTTAGACATATTTCGCTGCATGACTAATCTGCATCGAGAGGACTACTTTAATTTCTAATAGCTTTAAGTGGCTCCGGGGTTCTAATCTTCATGATTAAATCCCAGTTACAGGTAAGCTCGTTTAATCGTTCAATGTTGTATTCGTACCACGGTTTACACTGTGGCGGTATAATGGATCCATTCATAATTCTTTCGCTGTCTCGGTCGAGTTTCCGGCGATCCCTTTGGGATAGGCCGAGCAAAGCTGAAAAGGAAACGAACAGTGCGAAACATTGTCAAATACCGTCAAAGATTCAAGCCTCCCCCAATTCTCGGAGGGTTTCTCTCCCTGTGTTGAGTTTGCGAGAGCGCTGTTAGCTAGCCCTCGAATATTTCGGTGGATGAAGAAAGACGACGAGAAGGAGGGAGAGAGAGAGAGAGAGAGAAGAGAAACGAGACTCCAGGAAATCGTGCTTCGTGCATTTCGAGGACAGGTGCAAATTCAGCCGGTGGTCCGAGGATCCTCAGACCCGTATTTCTTTCTCGACACCTTCGGGATTCTCCCTTCGGGAAGCGGTAACGAGAAACCGAATGGAAGATAAAAAGACCTGGAAGAAAATAGAGGCTAAGAAAATACCTGAGTATTCCGGAAGCGAACTTCCACGTCTGGGTTACAATGTCTGCAAACGCACTTTTTTTTTCAACGACGAATTATTTTCAACAAAGTTTGAAAAATAAATAAACATAAGAAAAAAAAACGTCCGGAGAAGCTTCTGATTTCGTTCTTTTAGAACCCGTATCCCCTGTCACAATTTTGCCAAAACTGAAATAAAAAGACGGAGGAGCGGGTCAAAGGGAATAAACATCGGGAAGAAATGAAGGAGGATCGGAGGGAATATAAAAGGATAGAGAAACGTCTATGAGTGGCCAGCACCCTGTTATGAATATAATAGACCTGACTCTTTTCTCTCTCTCTTTACCTCTCTCTTCTTCAAGTGGCCGGGTAAGGAAGAACAAGGCATCGTACAATTTTCACAGCGGTCCAGTCGAGCGTGTTCAAAAGCGAGAGAAACAGAGGGAGAGAGAGAGAGAGAGAGAGTGTGTGTATGGAACGGAGCGGAGGAGAGAGGGAACCCCGTAAGTGACTGCCCTCTGGTGTCGGACCCCTCTTTCTTCATTTTATCGTCTCTGCTCTCTCGGGTCTCTCGGCAAACGCCAGAACCACTCCTCGTGTACATGCGACCGGTGGGGACACGTTGCTCTCTATCGCGAGTAAGAACTCGCGCGGCCAACTCGTGTAATATTCGTGTATGTACATATATTTCAATCGTCGTCTCGCTGGCTACGTTTCTTCCCGCCTTGCTCATTGCTCTTGGAATTTCTCGTGAGAAAGCACAGAAGAAGAAGAATAAGAAGAAGAAGAAGAGGAAGAATATGGAGTGGCAGAAGAGAGAGAGAGAGAGAGAGAGAGAGAGAGAGAGTGATATTTGAAGATTCCCCTCATTGACTTCCCCTTCTCCGACCTTCTTCCCCTCCGACTCTCTTGCCATCTTCTCTTCCACCTCGTCTTCCCCTCCATTCCTTTTCTGGGGTCCCGGCGCGGTGTGCGCTCGGGCAGTAGTTGACCGGTCTGGAAAAAGGGTTCCACGAGAGATCCCCGGGTCCTCCGCGACGTATTCGATAGTCGGTCCGTTAACGGATAATCGGCAAAAATTTTAATCCATTTTCAATAGTAATCGAAAATCGGTGGTGAAAGACGATCGGGACGACGAATTATTAACGATTTACTTGATACGAAAAGGAAATAGTGAACGGTGCTTTTAATCTTCAGTGGACTGCTTCGGTTTTTATCTAGGCAGACATGTGGCCTTTGCCAGTCGGTGATCCGAAGGAAGACAGGAATCTCTGTGTGTGATCAGTGAAGTGCCGTGTGTCCTTCGACAGCTTGTGTACGTTTCTTTTGGATTTATCTCGCCTCGGACGTTCCGGAGTTTTTTTTTGTTGTTGTTTTTCTTCTTCGTACGGTTGGATATTGTGATCAACGACGGATCCTCGTACTGGATAAAGTTTGGTGTTTAGAAATAAGTGAGTATACTAACTTAGCATCGATTGGGTCGCTCGTGTTATCGGACTCGTGTTGATCAGTCTTCGATTTTGGTCCACGATGTAACCCCGATTAAACGGGGGCTTTTGTAAAAGAGAGAAAGAGGTGGGGGTGGATTGAGGGCGTTTGTACGCTGTTCCCGGGCGCATCGAGGAGCCTCTTAACCCCGCGGGGTCGCGAGAGAGCACAGCGACGGCCAAACCGGTAAACACGATCCTCTTTATGGCAACGGCCATAACTTTCGTGAATACACTCGCTCGGACTGGGTGTATGCGTGGCGCTGCGACTGCTGGAGGTGGTACAGTCTGGAGGCCTTTCGCTGCTGCTGCTGCTGCTGCTGCTGCCTGCCTGCCTGCTGCCGTTGCTGCTCTCACGAAAGAGTGAATCTCCTCTCGCTCTCGGCTCGGTTATACACGTGTGGGTTGTTGCCGAGATATAGCTGGTGAATAGCTGGCCCAACCATTCAAACGCGTTAGGGATTTTCTTCGAAGTACTCTTTGTCCGCTTCTTCATCATTGTCTTCTTCATTTTCTACTTCATCTTCTTCCACATGTTCTCCATCATCTTATTCTCCGTACTATATTTTTTGCTACGGCCTCTTCTTGATTGACCTCTTCGCCATTTGCACGTACTACTTTTCGAAGCTCTTGCCCCTTTTCTTTTTTCTTCTTTATTTCGTTCATTATTCTCGGATTCTTCATACCTCGCTCCTCCTCCGTCTTGTTTTTCCAGTTTTGGTTCTTTGTCCTACTCTCTTTCATCTCGGTGGGCTTTATTTCGTTTGTTGCTTTTTGTTCGCTATTGTATGCTTCTTCATTTTCTACTTCGTTATTCTTCGGCGCCTTCTGATATATTCTTCCTCTTCTTTTCCATACACTGGAAGTTACTTAGCTTTAGCCTCTTGATTCACCTCTCCTCCGTTAACGCATTCTCCTTCTGCTTCTCGAAGCTCTTCCATCTTTTCTTTATTTCTTCCATTATTAGGGTTTCTCTTCGTATTTCATTGCCCCTGCGTTTTATTTTTTCTCATTTGTTTATTTCTTCTGATTTCTTCTTTTGTTTCTTCGATTTTTTTCGTTATTCTCACACTCGTAATGTTGTTTTCAAAGCTCGCGCGTGTTCGTTGGCTTGAGCATCATATCGGAGCATTATAAATTGTATCAATCGATCAATCTACTTTTATGATCTTCCTCTCCCTTCTGTTTCCATTCGATGTTCTCCGTGTTATTTATCTTCCACGATTTTTTCTTTCCAGCGTTCTCTCGTTCCGCTGCTTTATTTCGTTTCCTCCATCAAAGATTCCATATTTGTTTTCGTACTTTTTTCTTTTTCTTCAGTTTTAAAACTCCCGCATTTCTTCATTTTCTTCATTTACTGATTCTGAAATTTCTGCCTTACGTTTCTTCTTTCGTTTTATTTTCTTCCTCGTTAAGTTGTCCCTACACCTTTTTTTTTCTTCATTTTTTTAAGGCTCAGCGACTCAAACTACCTTTTAGTGTTTTTGATCTTCCGATAATCATTTGCTCTTTATCTTCCCTACCGATATTTCCACGGCATTCAATGTTCTCATCAGCTTCGTGTGATTTTAACGAAATCGTAGAAAATCTCGGATCATAAATATCATAACGGCTAATTTCTTCCCGTTCTGTGGGGCGGTATCATCTGGCGGATCGGTTAGGGCCAGAACCCTTGAAGAAGAGTCTCGAGGAGTTTCAGCCAGCCACAAAGAGCCAAAGCAGTCCTCGATGAAACAACTGGTCGCACTCTTGGAACCCTCCCAAGAATAACAGCCGCGTCTCCGTTCTCTTTTTACATCGAGTCTAACCGGAAGTGCTCAAACTACGTCTGTCTATAATTCATGTTGTCCTCACTTTGGTAATTAAAAAAAACAACAACAACAACGCGTCTGTCAAATCCTCGCTCCCAAAAAAAAAACACAATTCGAGTTTGAAACTTCCGTCACGGAAGATATTGGCGGAAGTTTGTTTGGATTTGAGATATCTTTATAGCGAAGAATCGATCGCTTAATATTCAAAAATATTTTCCCAAACGAAAATATTAATCGGCTGATCAGTAGAAAATCCTTCGATTCACGCGGATCGATTGGAAAAGGAAGAACGTCTCGTTAATAAAAATCCATGACTATCGTTCCAAACCCTTTAATCATTGAAGGATTTAACGATCAATGAAGAAACGAAAACGCCATTTGGAATTAAGATGGATGATCAGCTGATCAGTGAATCGACTCAACGATGATATTCCCATTAGGTTCTTTCCCATAGAAAAAACGAGTTTGATTAAACCCGATCAATGAAAATAATTCATTCTTCCAAGGTCGAAAGATCATAAAAATACATAATCATGTCTTCATGCGGGACTAGATAAAAGCAATTATTATTTTATCCCATGCGGTTGTCACTTATCACCAAAAATATCCTCGTTTGTTTTGGAGGGCCGAACGAAACTTGGCAAAAGTTTCATCGTTGGCTCGTTGGATCCGGATTGAACGATCCCAATCGCCGAGATGAAGATCGTTAATTCTCTCTTGTTGAAGAACTCTTTGCGCTTTTCCTTTTCTTGCCTTATTGGGGTTTTTTTTTTTTATTTCTTTTTATTCGTTCCAACCAACCGAGAATGATTCTCTTATCTACGACACGTAAAAAGTGCAGCTGAGTGAAAAAGAGAATGAGAAACCGAGTCCAAGAATGGGACAAGCTTCGATGGCAAATTTTCTTCCTTCGCGGAACCCTGGACGCCTCGATCTCTCTCAAGGACCAGAACTCCGCTCGAGCCCTCACGAGTGACGACTCTTGTCTCATTCTCAAGTAGACGCGAATGAGAGAGAGACACAGAGGGCTAATAATTCTTTGAGTGATGAGCCGCTTCGCCCTCACCCTTTAAAACGATCGAATTGCGTCCAAAAAAACCCCCAAAAAAAATGTTGCTCATTTTCCAAATTATTATTTAACAATACATTTCATTTAATTTTTTTTTCGTTGTTCCTTCGTATATCCTTTTCAGATTTTTACGCTATTTTTTATAAAACGTTGCTCATTTTTCAAATTATTATTTAACAAGCCATTTC
>JAPYZI010005045.1:0-11476 GCA_030523105.1 Ophioninae sp. A BG-2022a
AAAGTCCACTCGAAAAATGGCAAAAAAAGAGGCAAAGGGGTATGTATGGAAAAATTTGCAAAAATCGATGGTCCGACTTTGAAATTCTGCCAAAAATCGGAAAATTATCGGACTTTAATGATCAAAAAAGGATTTTGAAGGAAAAATCATAACGAAGAGATTGAGCGTGGAATGGAGACCCAAATCCTAAAGGGAAAAAAGTTATCGATAATTTAGTAAAAAAATGTATTTCGCCCAAAAATCGAAAAAAATTTTGGATTTTTAATATTTTTTTTAAAGGTCCATTACGATGTAATTTGATCCCCTGAACGCAAATCTATCATTCATTTCCCCAAAAACCCAAAATTTCTATGAAAAAATCGTAAAAAACATCTTAAAACACGTTTTTCACTGCTTCGTGCCGGGCTTTCGACGAAAATTCAAGGATATTCGTAATCAGCTGAAAATTTTCGATTAATTAGACCCTTTTAGAACTTTAGAACAGAAAAAAATGTTGCAAAGGTTTTTACCTAATTTAAATAATACCGTTGGATTCATATTGATATCTCGTATAGTTTCTCGGAAAGTTATATGCATATGAGTATCTTAATGTGTCGTTTTTTAATCCTTAAAAAAACGTACCAACGATTTGACAAACAAATCGTCGGACTTTCGTCGAGCTATTCTCGTCAAGGGTGTTCCGAGCGTATTTTTTTAAATTAAAATTAAGGAAACATAAGAAAGACGATTAATGATCTAGAAAAGTATGCAGTACGAAGTATGCGCGAGACTCGTAGCTATATTCAAAATTCGAACTTTCTCGTTGAAGGTAAAAAATATTTATTTCGAAAAATATGATAATAATGGAGCGTACACATGGCAACGTAAATTAATCGTTGCCTATCCCCGTCGTTTGCTCTCAAACTTTTTTCCGTACAAAGAGAGGTAGTTTCGCGAATGGAAAAAAGAAAAGTGCTGTCTTAGAAACAGAGCTCACGCGGTGAGACTCGATCTTAATTACAAGTATTTCTCGAGAAAAAAACTTAGATCCCTATAAACATACAACCCCACGACTTTTGTTTCGTTTCATTGGCAGTTGTCACCCGCCGTGAGAACAAGGAGGATCCGATCAACCCTCCTCGCTCCTAGCCGTTCTTTTAGAGTTACTCCTCACGACTTTTTTCGTTGACGATGAATTCTGCTCTTTGGACGTAAACAATCGTCTTTTGGGCCTCGTATCGAAGAGGAGTTCCTCATCGTCGTTTTCCGATTCCGGAGCGATCGCTCTATCCGAATTTTTCGAGCGGCCACCCGACTCCTCGTCTTTGACCATTTTTCGCAATCGGGCGCTGCTCCTACGACCAAACGATGGTTCATCCTCGTTTTCTCGACTCGTTGCATCGTCCAACGAGAGGGCGCTCGAGGAGACTGAGTTTTTCTTGGACGGCATTCTCGATTCCGTCTTCTCGAGAAAGAGTCGTGATTTTGCGGTCGATCGAGGCAACAGAGAATTTCCCGCTTCCTTCTTATTCACTGACGTGTCTTTCAATAATTCCGAAACCTCGTCGATCTTTTTGTTTATTTTCGAACTCGATTTTTCGCCAGACGCATTGTCGAGCGCGTGTTTCCTCGATCTCGTTCGCGGTTCGGTATCGAGCTGCAAATTTTCCATTTCCTTCGTTATTTCGGAATCAGAAACGCCAATCCGCTCGATGTCCTGCGATTTCTCAAAAGACTTTTTCTTCCTCGCGGCTTTATTGGTCGACTTCGCTTCCGTATAGTCTTCGGTGGGTCCTGATATCTCGATGCCTGGAACCGTCGGGTTCTCCGGTACTTTCGGTTCTCCGTTCTTCTCGTCCGCATAATCCGCGTGGTCGCGTATCTTGCGTCGCAAACCTCTGGTTTTCGTCGTTGAACAATTGGTTATCGCTGGTCCGTTCGGCGTTGTACCTGTATCGTCGTCGTCGCCGCCGCTGCCACCACCGCCGCCGCCGCCGGCGCCGCCGCCGCCGCTGAGGTCGATCGGTACTTTCTCGAGCTTCAAAAACGGCGGTGTTTTTTTCCGTCTCAGAGCGATCGGTCGTTTTTCCATCACCTCTCGCACGGGTGTCACGCATATCGCGGTATCCCGGACCGGGAGCTGCTCGTAACGGCTTACGTCCATCTCGTTCACATCCGGTACCGTAAATTCTAATCATTTTAGGTGAGGAGAGAGAAGAAAAAAAAAACGTAAGGAAGAGTTAAGAGTGCGATCAGTTCCAAGATATTCAGGGAGTAAAGAAAATCGCACGAGCAACGTTCGATTTTTTACGATCATGAAATTTGTTTTCGCGTTACAAAATATTTCATTCAGATTTGTATTCCAGGTATCTAAATGAGCGAATCGATAAATTATTTAGGTATTTGCCGTGACGACTATTCGTGAAAATAAATTCAAGCTATGGAAATAAAACTTTTGTTGGATCGCAATATTCGAGACGTCAACGTCGGATATCCCTAATATCCGTTTCTCGTCGAGGTACACTTGTCGAATAAATATATATTAAAAAAAAAAAAAAAAGAACGGGTCAACCTACTGGAATAATCGTCCTTGGTGAAAACTTTCTCGAAGCGGCATTGAAAAAGAAACTCGTTGACGGAGACGTAGACCGGGTGATGTCGAAGACGATACTTTTCGCACAACTCGAGAGCGTCGCGAGCGACGTCGCGTACCTCCTTGTTCATATTTGGCACGGACCACTTGAGAAAACGAGAGTAATCCAGCTGGAACATCACGTACTCGATCGCTTCGCGTTGTCGCTGAGAACAGGGGGACGGAGATTTGCGGCGAGAATCAGGGATCTCGTTCGTTCGATGTTTCACCAGTATGCACTTCTTGATCGCCATCGCCCCGTGGAAATGTTGAAAGGCGACGGTGACGTTCCTCTGGAGGGCGAACAATTGGGCCCGTATATGGGTACTCGAGAAGACCAAGTATTGATAATGAGTATTGGTGCATTTGAAACACGAGCAGCGGTTCCCGTGCAGCATAAAGTCCGGTTTGGCGAAAACTTTTTTTCGCAGTACGGGAGACGCGTCGTTCTGGCCGACATCGCGGACGGCGTCGACGTGCCTCGTCCCGTCACCGAGATTCGAGGAAATTTCCTTGTAATCGACGCACGGTGACAATTTGCTCTTCATGGTAACGTCGAACGCTTCGATCTCGAGAATGTGCTCGAGGCCCTGAAGCTTCGCCTCGCAATCGTCCAATTTACCACGGGAGAGATCGATGTAGCACAAGAATTTCAGACACTCGGCGACTCGAAGGGAAGTTACCAATTTCTGGGCGGTACTCAGGCGTTTCGTCAGATGAGCCGATATTTCCCGATAGGACAACAGGCTGTTCATACGAAGCGCCAAATTGTTCGTGTACTCCAGTAGAATCTCGTAATCGTAGAGTTGCTTCTCCTTCCGCCCGTAGATCGTGTTTTCCGCGGTGTCGTCCATGGAAAGCAGCGTATACAGGCACTGTATTATGACACCGGTGTAACCGGATTGGTCATCGTTACCGTCGCGTCCGAGACGATGCTTCATCTCGATCTCTTTGGCGAGCAAGAAATTGGCAAAATCTTGCATAAACTTGATTTCCGGCTCGGTCGTCGCACGAACGAACGTTTCCTCCGCTTTCTCGTAGCGCTCGTTCTCGTAATAATAATTGGCCAGGCACAGTCGATATCTCGTTAGAATCTCGTGTACTTCGGGGTCGTTCGATTTTTCGAGGATCCCCGCGTGTTTGGCCGTCCCAGCGATCCACTCGGGATCGAAAGACCGCCCGGTGAGACTTCGCGAGGTCGCATAAACGATCGAGAGACTGTCCGAAATGTAATTCGCCAATCGATGAGTCAGGGACCAAGCCTCCTTTTCGAGACTCTCGAAGTGATACAATCGCGAGTATTCACCGGCGATCTTGATCGTGTGAAGGGTGTACCGAATTGCCCAATCGGTCGCGTCGCCCCGATCCTCGGACCCGACGAATTCTCGCCATCGTTGAAACGCCTGCTTCAGGCAAGACTCGAGTTCGCTCGTAATCTTGACGTTTATGGCGCGGTAAGCCGGCACAACGTCGTACTCGATAGGGCTGCCGCCCTCGACTTCGCTATTCTTGGCTCTTCCGGTCAACGCGAGGAGCGCGCTCTTCGCGTCGTTCTCCGTCGTGCGCGTTATCTCTCTCGTTCTCTCGACGAATTCGTAAAACTTGATCGCAGCGTAGGCGCTACGAAAATTCGGACACGCCGATTTTTCGCGTTCGTACATTAACGTCGCTTTCTTCAGATATCGTCTTATCGACGAATCGGTCTCAAAATTGAGCCAATGATAACCGAGCAGCTGCACACCCTGGGCGTAGTGCAAGGGCTTCGCCTTGAGACGTTCGAGCTCGTCGAGAACCGCCATTATGGCAACGGACAGATTAACCCGGGACTCCTGGAGGGCCTTGATCTCCCGTACGCAAACCTCGACGAGGTCGTACTCGTCGACGCACACCCGGGGTATCTCGTGCTCGTTGGAGCGCAGATACTCGAGTACCGTCGTTTCGATTTTCGCGCTATCCCTGTGCTTTATGTTTGCCCAGTCGCGATAAGCCTTGGATTCGGGACATTTGTGACCGAGCAGGCAATTCATCGAGGTCGCTCTCTTGGCTCTTTCGTATCTTTGATCCTTCAAACATACGCTGGCCAAACGGTGAAGAATCGTCCCGAGAGGATCCTCGAAACCCCAGAGCCGCGTTCGACTTTTCACACCCACGAGAATTACGATACTCGTCGACAGGGCGCCGTACAATTCGATGCTCCGCGCGGGGCAAGTGTTTTCACAGAAAACGCTCATATTGTAGATCGCTGCTCCCCAAGTTGGCCACAATAAATTCCACTGCTCGCAACGCGAATCTTTCAGTACTCGGAGCAATTTTAGACTCGAGTCGACCATGCCGCTCACCAGGCCTTGCAACGCGTCGTTCGTCACTGATCCCGCACGTCGAGCGACCAGGGACAGACACTTGATCGTCAGTATCAGTTCGTTGGCAATGTCCGTCTTGACTCGGCAATTCATCGCTTGGCAACGGCATTCCGAAATCTCGAAAGTGCCGCAGAGATCACCGTGCTTCTTCGATAATCTCAGTATCGCCGCCATCATCTCGATCCTCACGTTTTCCATCGTCTCTTTTCTCTTGGCGCACTCTTCCCAGTAATTCAGGACGGATATTAGAAGTTGGATCGCGGCGTAGCCGTAGGACTTGAGAACTTGGCGGGGAACGAGCCCCCACGCAACGGCCATGTCCGTCAACAATTTCTCGATCTCCGTCACCCGATCTTGCCGAAAATTGCCAAACTTTCTCAACAACGAATCGTACAACCTCTCCCATATGAGGAACGTCGATGCGTACCTGCCCGCGGTCGTTATCAAGCTACGAAAAACGTCGAAGTATCGTCGATAATTGTCAACGATGGAATCGATGCTTTTGAAATTTATGTCTTTGCCGATCAGCGCTGGGATCAGATCGCAAATCAATTGCCACGTACCGTCGGACTTATCATCGTTCGTTAACGTTATCGTGCCATTTTTCACGTAGTCGATAACCAAATCCTGCAACTTTTCCCGATAGCTCGTATCGCTCTTAAGCGCAGCTTTCTTGAAGTGAGATAAAATTCTTGTGAGCCAGTTTTGCGAAAAAGACAGAGGACTGGTTAACATCGTTAGCTTCGATTCGAACTCTACAACGGCAATGAACAAGTCGGATCGGTCGGCGCTCCGAACGTCCGCTTCTTTTAATAGGGTTACGGCTGCTTTGTGCCAAAGATTCGCCAACGACTCGAATATTTCAAACTGCGTTATCGTCTCGTCCGCTCGGCATAAACCAAACTCCGGCAGTAGATAATTACAGATTTCCATCGCCTCGTTGTAGTAATTCATCTCCAACAAACAAGCGGTTATGTGATAAATACTGGAGTGGAATTTCTTCGCGTTCGTCGCCGCCGTCATCTTGGAACACAGCAAATTTGTTATCTTTGCTAAATCGTCGCCGAACCGGCTCCGCGATCGGTCGCATTTGTAAGCCACGTGCGTCAGATGCTGAAGCAACTTGAACGACATTTTGTTTGCAATTTTCTCCGTTGCATCGCCATTGAAAAAGTCCTGAAACATACGACGATATTATTGTAAAAGACTTTCATGGCTCTTCGTAGGTATTATTACGAAATGAAATAATTTTCATAAATCAATGCTTGGCGTTTTTTACGAAACTCCGTGTTGCAGATTTTTTTCAATGTTCCTAGTTATCGCACGTTTAAGCAGTAGCCGTCAAAAAAATGTTGTTTTACCGCTAATTCGGGAATTATTCCGGCGATGTCTCCTGCCGCAATAGCGCCGGTCCATCGCCTCATCTTTGACACAACAGGTGCTTCCATTTTTTGAATTCGTAACTAATAAACAAATATACGCGTAGTCCATTAAATTCATTTGCTAAATTCGGTGCTATCTTGAGACAGCACCGCATCGATTCTATCAAAAAAGATAAATCATGACTCGATCGGCCGTGCGATAAACTCTGGATACGATTCAAATTTCTAACCTCACCGAACCGCGTACAGACCGGAAACTCAGTTCGTCGCGATGATGGATGAGCGAGTATTCAAAAGGTTTCTTCGATCCATATTAAATGTTTCTTCGATCCATGTTAAACGCACAAGAAATTCATCGAATTCTAAGTACGACGACACACTTTGGCAACAAATCGAAGGAATAATCTTCCGAGGAAACGTTACAGTCTCATAACAAATAATACGTACGACGGCTGCAACGCCATCAGCGCCAATTCGAAATAGTATGACGCGCTCAGGCGGGTGGTACAACTGCGCGTTGTCGTTAGCTATGCGAAACGTCCGCGTAATCTTCGTCTCGTTTTTTTAACAAACTATTCGCGTTATATCCGGGCAAGTTTTTCACTGGTCGAGCAACAAAATTCGAGAAAAACGTTTCAAGCTCGTGAAATGAATAGCCCTTAATGAAAACGCAAATTCACCGTAGCAACAGTTGGAAAGGCATGGGATTACAAAATACGCAATACGTTGGAAAAAAACATGACCCGTAAGTATGCTTGATAAAAGTAATTTATTCGCTTTTGTCTCATTAAAAACCTAAATATTGGAATGCGAGTAATCTACACGTGTGACGAGTATAATATGTAAAACTACGTACTTACAATAATCTCTAGTCATAGCTATTTCCTATGAATTTTTATTTGTTCATTTTTCATTAACGTCACGATCTTTTCTCACTTCACTTCTTTCTTCCTCTTCTCCGTTCGATTTAATAATATATTCATGTGCATTTAGGTAATAGAATACAAGTGTTTAGTGTCAGTAACGATATTCCGGCACTGAGTACTGGCACCGGTGCGTCTATCGTGTTTATATTTATATACTTTTTATTTCTTTTGTTTGTTTGTTTCTCTGTAAAACTTCGCCACGATTATTTCGCTCGCTTTAATCCTTCGTATTCAACATTCATATTTACTTCGATAGATTTTCTTCGTTTTATATATATTTACAAATGTACAAGGCGATTAAATTCCGATCGATGCGTCCGTCCAATTGTCTCGTACGGATTCCTCTTCGATCCGCGAATATCTTCGACTCCTCCGGGAGAAAGCGGAAGATTTTTCTAACGATTATTAATTCGTTTGTGCAAAAGGAGCACAGAATGCCAATTTCGACGAAACCTACGGTCCCGCTGACTCGAGCCATCCATTCCTCAACACCCAACAACGCGACTCTAACAATCGTTAATTCTTTACACATTTTTATCGCCGATCCGCGACGGAGTTTTCTTTTTATACGAAAAAAAAAAAAAAATCAATTGCGGGAACGGCTCAATCGTCGTCTTTTTTAAAATTCGATCCGAACGAATTGAATCACGCGGAATGCGTCTTTCCCGAACGTAATTTTGCACGGAAACGAACGAAAATTTGGATACACGCTGCTCTCGTGGCACTCCCAATCTTATCCTTGGATGAAAATCTTCGAGGCGAGACCATTGCCCACACTTTCGAAAAGAAGCAAGCTCCGAGTAAAATAAAAAATAGAAATACTGTTTCCACGCTCGATATTGGAGGAACTATCGAGATGACACTAAACAATATGTACGAAATCGAAATCCCAACGTGACGCGTCATTTAAAAAGAATAAAAGTGGAAATATGAAATAATACGAGACTGAAGTGATGCACGGGGCAGGGGCGAGGTCAAAGACTACAAAAAAAAAATGCGGCAATGAATGTATATATTGAATGAAAAGAAAAAGAAATAAAAGTACAATTCCGCCGTACCATAAGGGCGGAAGGTTTAAACGAAAAGAGAAAACCAAAGGGCAGTCAACAGTTTCTTGATGACGGATCGTTGACTGATTAGCGAAACGAAGCACCGCTTGATTAAACGATGAAAATAAAAACAAACGGTATCACCAGGATGATCGTGAAGTTTCCACTGTCACGGTCCAACGAAATTTCTGTATCTTGTATTCCTGATTTCGCATTTTTTCAATTTTACAAAATATTTCCTTCGGATTTGGATGCTGAATTTCAAAATGAGTTACTTGAGAAATCATCGAGGTATATCGCGGTAATTATTTGTGAAAAGAAATCCGGCCAATTGTAAGAAAATTTCGTTGCGTCGCAATCTTCGAAACTTCAGTCTCATTCACCAGGATAGTGTTCGTATAGTCTCGCTTAGTGACTCTCTCTCTCTCTCTTTCTCTCGCACACGCACACGCACACGCACACACACCCCCTTCCTCTCTTGGGAGCCTTAGCTTAATCACTCAGATAAATAATATCATATGTTTCTTTTCTTCCGTCTTCATTAAACTTTTCGATTACCAGGCAAAACACAACTTGTACATCGCCGATGTAACGGGAGTAGAATCGACAATCGAAAATTATTCGTATCTGAAAAAGGCTCGGTTCGACGTCCAAGATGATAAATCAAGGTCGCGATTCCTGGAAGAATATAATTTAAAAACAGAACTCTGATAAATATCTATATACGTGTGTAAATATATGATAGAAATATACCGAGTTGACGCTAATTTTGCCGACGCTAATTTTTTAATCACTGGAAGAGAAAGGGGAATTTTAAAAAAAAGTATACGCAATTTCACGACGAATATACGTAAACGGTACCCAAACATTTTTGAGACCATGAAACGATCAATGAAAACGAAGCTCGTATACGTTAATTTCATAAATAACTTAAACGTACGTTTTGAACATAAATAATTGATGAAACCCAAATTTTGGCCATACCGCGACGTCTCTCTTTCTCTCACTCTCTGGCTCTACCTCTTCGGCTGGCTCTCGTTCTCACTCGCGCGCGCTCTCTCTCTCCCTGTCCCTCCTTCGCACGTTTCAACTTTTCGTATCTCATTAAACTTAAAAATATCACTACTTATTTTTTTATATACAAAGTACAACTGAAAAACGATTCACTCTTGCTTGATCGAGCGAGGTTCTCTCCTTGGGCTGACGCGAGAGAATTCGCTCCGAAGCTCTGGATATCTCGATTCATGGACGCCCGGTTCCCCAAAGCGAACGAGCAAACGAACGAGCACATTTCGGTGGCCAATTTTTAAACCGCACCTCCGCTCGTATCGGTAAGAGTAAACGTCGAAAGGTGGCGTTCGATCCGCGATTGTTCTCGGCAAACGCCAACGCTGAATGCTATCGAGGAATCTCTTTTTATAGCTCAAAGAGCTCGGAGACCGAAGGAACAAACGTCTCGAGATTGGTTTTTTGTAAGCTTGCCCTCGAGCGCGTTGTTCAGCCAGGCAAGATTCTACCGAGGAAAAGATTCCTCGATAGATAAATTTGTAGAAGGGGGGTCGTCGCAAGACTCGTTCGTTCAAGCCGTAGTCCGCGTTCGAGGAGTTCTCCGTCGAAAGTTTCGGCGGCGTTAGCGCGAATTTTCGATCCGAGTAAAAATTAGTCACCGGAAGGTAAACGTCGCGGAGGATATCGAGATCGAAGAGCCACCCCCGGTCGTGGAAAGAAGAATTCCCGGGATCGTCGATACTCGTTCTCGGGTGGTCGCGGGGAGAACGTTGAAACTCGCGAAACTGTCATATTCGTACAAAAGGGAAAGATGGTTGTAGATTCACGCGGCACTGGTACGATCGGTGTTGGCGGCACCATTGTCGGAATTTCTCAACGTCGAATCGTTGTCAGGCTCGAGCCTCGATTTGTCCTCGTGACGAGGCCTCTTGGATTCCTTGTGCGAGTGACTCGAGCCGGAGCTGGTTGACTTTCGTTTGTGACCGGTACTCAAGGAGCGGGATCTCGAGGACGGTTCGTCCCTGCGCTGACGATGCCCATCGTCCGGTGAATTTTTACGATTACTCTGGTCCGAACCGCGACGATGGTCGTCGTGTTTCCTCTTCTCGGGTTTTCGTTCGCTCGAGTCTTTCGTCGAGCCGCGGCTCTCCGCGATGTCCTTGGGTACGTTCGAGGACGACGAGGACGAGGACGAGGACGAATCGTGGGCGTTCTTCGAGGCGCTCGGTCTCGTTTTTTCATCGAGATCGCGATTATGTCTTCGCCTCTTGTGATCGCGTCTCTCGCGATCCCGATCGCGATCTCTTCTCTCCTTGTGACGATGCAGCCTGGACGGCTCTTTCGCCTCGTCGCGACTGCTACCGCCGCTACTCTCGTCTTTGCGTTGCGCGTCGCTCCGCTCGAGACCGCTTCGTTCCATTGATTTTGGTGGTGATTTCTCGTCGAGGCTGCTCGGACAATCCTGACTGGTCGGCGAGACGGATTCGCGGTCGACTCTGTTCTCCGAACTGCCGTTCGCTGCGGTTCTCGGTGTTTCGACGGGTTCCTTCGGCGTCTCGCACTCGACGACTTCCGGTGGTGTATTTCGAGAGTTGATTTTCGCTCTCTCTCTGGCCTCCTCTTCGGCCATCTCGATCAGCGCTTTCACCGCGTTTTCAGTCGCGCACTCGATCTTCGCCTTGAACGCACCGCGCGTCTCGTTCTTCAACAATTCCCAATACTTGTCGACCTCGCTGACGTCGCTCTTCGAAATTTCCCGCGCTATCGTCTGGCACTCCTCGTTTATTCGATGAAGCATTTCCTTGGAGGCTTCAGCGACCGCGCATCGAAGCGATTGACAGACTTCCTCGACGTCCGTCTTTGATTTGTATATCGCGATCTCGAGGGCTTTGTCGACGACTTGGGTCGCGTGGATCTTGCCGGCTTCGCGTCTCGATCGTACCGTCTCTTGGTCGAGGACGATTTCCCTCGTCTTAACGAGGACGATTTCCTCCCGCGGGGCGGACGTGGCGAGGGTTTTATCGATGGGTTCGATCTTAACGGGTCGATCGCCGAGCGGCGGCGCCGGCGGCGGCGGCGGCGGCGGCGGCGGCGGCGGAGGCGGAGGCGGAGGCGGCAGCAGCGGCAGCGGCAGCGGCGT
>JAPYZI010005046.1:0-11471 GCA_030523105.1 Ophioninae sp. A BG-2022a
AAAAAAAAAGATACGATAACCGATGGAGAACTCCACTCCGTTTGAACAAACAAGAAAAGGGAGCGAGAGGGAAGCCAGCACAAAGGCTCCAAAGAGGAGGGGCGACGGAGATAGAAAGGGAGCGAAGAGAGAGAAAGAGAGAGAAAGAGCTGGGGGCGAGAAAGACGTACATAGAAACGAGTTAAGACTCGGAGGAAGACCGATGCTGACAGAGGAGGAAAAGCAGACGGAGCGAAAGAGGGAGAAGGAGAGCTGAACGAGGGATGAACGAGCGAGCGAGAAAGAGAGAAAGAGAGAGGGAGAGAGAAAGAGCTGGGGAGTGAAGGAAGGCGTCTCGAAAGATTTTTTTTTATCCCTTCAAGGTCAAGCCTTCAATATGGCCGCGGTTGGACCACGGGAACGAAGACGTTGACGACGACGAAGATCCGCGAAGCGCAGAACTCTCGTCTCGAGTCTCGCAGCTTTAAGAGGCCCATAAACAATCGAGGATGTCCCAAAGACACTGCTGGATAGTATTCGTATCACGCGCGTATGGGAAAAGGAGATTTGGAACTTACCGCGTCTATATAATGTTCGCTATCGGCGCATCCAAACATTCCAAGTATCGTCGTAAATTTTGATGAAACGATCCGTTGATTTTCGCCATTGGACGGCTCTTTAAACGACCTTGAAATGTCTATAAACTTAGCCGAAAGTGACTGAGGCTTCTTGTAACAGCCTCGATCATTTTTTTCAACATCTAAAGAGTTTCTTCATGCTGGTATCACGGAATGAGAATTACAAAGCCGTGCGTTTGTTTGGGCTTGTGTGAAACTCCGATGCGGAGATTCGATTATTTAAAATATCACTGTATTTGACTGGACTTTGAACTCCTTTTCGAAAAATTATGCAACAAAAATGAAAAATCCGTTTTAAGTTCAGCTAAATAAAAATCATTGTGCCCGGAAATCAAGAACATCTTAAACTGATCGACTACCGCGATCACCAGAAAATCAGCGATATTTGAAAAAAAAATATCTATGTGCATCAACAAAATGGTTTACAAAATTTCGGAAAAAAATATCGTTTATTACGCCCGCGACGAACAATCTCTTTCAAAACCTTTAAAAGTGCCTAAAGATGTATTTAACTGTAACAAACTTGATGATTCTAAAACAAACAATAAAAATGAATTATTTTCTTAAAATGGACAGTATTGGTCGTAACTGAACATTATTCGTGATGGTGTTTAAATAAAAAACAAATTTACGAACCTTGTTTCGATTAACTAAAAAAATAACGACATCGTTATTATTAAATCTAAAATTAAAAAATCCACAGGATATTCCTACGATTTTTGTTCCCAATAATTTTATGATATTCGTGTTCGTCCGTGGTATCCACATTTAGCAGTGGCAGATGAAAACCACGGAGTTTCTAAAGTTACGAGAAAGTTCGTTACGCAAGTATATAAAAGCGGCGTTATAAGTTTTCCATGCGAGAACGAGGAATACATGGAAACCCAAACAAGCGTGATAAATAATTTTGGGAGTTGATAGAGTGAAAAGAATCGGAGTATACACGAGCGAATATACGAAAGGTCCAACCGGACGTTCAAGGTCGAATGGATATTAGAAACTCTTCCGGGACCATTAGTTTCGGACTTTCGTGCCTGGGACACTCGAGACTCGAACGTATCCGTGAAGTATCCATACCTGGCTGGGCATTGTGTACTTATATAACGCAACACGCAATTTCAGTGAGAATAACACATTCGTAAATGATCGAGAGCTCGTGCACATCTGACGCGAGATGAGCAGAGAGAAAGTACTTTTGCCGCGTTGGTGGCGTTCGTCGGTAAAACACGGAACAAGCGAGATGAAGATCCTTCTCCTTCCTCTCGATACTTCGGTGGTTACCTTTTATTCTCTCTCTCTCTTTCCTCTCTCTCTCTACTCCCAAGAGAGGGAAACCGGTAATCAGACAAATCCCGAAACGGATTCGACGCCAAGTCGGAAAAAACCTATATACGTATACGAAAAGGGAAAAAGTCGGGGTAGCGGGTATCGAGAAGCAACAACAGAGCCAGAAAAGGTATACGAAAATACGCATTGATGTTGAAGAAAGACAGAAAGAGAGAAAGAGGAAGAGCCAATGAGCGGGCGACGGAGGGGGGGAGGGGGGGAGAGCGGGAAGAGAAAGAGCGAGGGAGAGAAGAGAGAGAGAGATGAAAAACACGTTAGTTTTCGTCTTGGGTTTGCTCAGCTTGAATGCAAAGGTAATTTACCGGCCCGGTCATGAAATCCAAGAGAGGCTCGATGCGAGTACGACCGGTTGAACGAGTCTACTCTCCTTGTTTGTATCATATATATACACGTGTATACATATATATACGCACACACAACAGAAACACACATTTGTCCGTATATGAAAAGTTATTAATACAATTATTATTATTATTGTTGTTATTTTTATACTAGTTCGACATAATTTGTATGCATTCATAATATTTATTAATAAAATTGTTCAAAAATGATAATCTTTCTAATCGCCAATGTTTGTTTTATTATTAATTATATCAGTTTAATAATTTAAAATATAATTTTCAATTGTTATTATATTTACTGTAATTTTATCGATGATTTTGATTATCATTGTTACCGTCATTACTACTTTCGCCGTTGAGATTATGATTATTGTTCCGATTTTTGTATTTGCTATTGTTATATACAATTGTTATTATGATCATTGTCGCTATTTTTATTACTACTGTTTCATTTGTTAGTTTTGTTTATTATTTATTCATTGTTATTGTAATATTATTGTTGTTAAAGCTGTATCCATATTGTATTCCGTTACTATAGCGCAATAACTAATAAGCAGATTCCCAAGCGGATGGAAAAAATCCTTCGAATCTAAGAGCACTTCGACGTCATTAATTTATATCGATTGATCGGTGCAGCCGACTCGCGATAATCCGTGGGAAATGGAAAGGTGGAAAACGTTGGTGTAATTATGACGGAACGAAACGAGGGTAAGCCGGGATCGACGATTTTGCAATGCGAATCGGTATCGGTAAATCTTGCGCGGTATGCCGAGGCGCAGAAAAACAGAAAGAGTGAGAGAGAGAGAGAGAGAGAGAAATGGTGGAGGCAGGGGAGGAGAAACACACACCTATAATCAAAGAATCTTGATACTGTTGATGGTAATTTAGCGAATAGAGTTTTTTCCGTTGGAAATCGATTATTCGGGACAGGTGCGATAAGCCACAGGGTACTAATTAATATCCCGCTGTGCACACGTCGAATCTTCGCCAACGATCGACCAATCACCAACCAACTCGCGATTCGATCGATTTTTCGTAACCTGGAAATTATTTTCATTTCGAGGCTCATTATTCCCCTAATGACAATCGTTATCGCGAAGATAAAGAAAAATATTTGTTTGCACATCGGGAGCGATTATTCGAGAACCATGAATCGACGGAAACTCGATCGAAACATGGTCGATCGATATAGTTCGATCTTTTTTTATTGTTCCTTAATATTCGTTTGGGTTAAAATTTAGAGCCTTCTCTATACCTCGAAGTATCTATTTCTTTTGCAATCCACAAGCCCCCAGCCTCCGTTGAACCTGCCAAGTTTCTCGAGTTCAGCAACGTAAAAAAAGCCTCCGTTCGATCCAGTGTAGTCTCTGCTAAACCCAAACCTTCTTTCTACGAGCGAACCACACGGAACACGAGAACCCTCCTTAACCTATTTTTAATCTCAAGTCCAATATGCTTCTACTCCACGTAACTTGCTTCAAGCCCATATGCGATATTTCTTCCGTCAACGGTCCATTGTGGCATAATCGGCACGATAAAGAAATCTTTCTTAATGCCCGATTACGCTACATTCAAAACGAAACGTTTTAGTTTGATTTTTATGAATTTTCAGTGCGTCGGAAATAAACGTAAAAACAAAAATATTGCAACGTATCTATGAAGAATAATTTTGTGTCTTTCCGCTACATGTACCGTTAATAGGCTGATCGGAAGGTCTGGAGATTTTACAGTGCGTCTAAGGTAGGTCGAAAGAAGGTCCAGTGTTGTCTGCGGGAGTGCTCAAAGTAGGCCCACCTGAGGTTTAGTTTCGCCCTCCGTGGCTACTTTTTAGTGATAAAGTCCGGTATCCGCCATACGGAGGTTCATCGGAGGTAGCCTCTTTTTTGCAAGTCGTCAGGTCGAAAATTTCGACGCAAGAATCAAAGAGAAAAATAAAAGATCGTGTTAAGAGGTTATTATTGTGCCAAAAGTACATTTCTCATTTTTCATTCACGATGCCATATTCCAAAAAGTTGAATTCTACTTCAACCAATACCACCATTATTTATCATTATTTTTCAACAAAATAATCTAAACTCAGAATGTTCAAACGTTTTGTTTGATAGCACCGATCTCGACTCAGAAGAAGAAGCCTTCTTATTTCGGGTGGTTCGAAGGTCGAAAATTTGGACTCTGGGAATGTAACGTAATCTTCGTTGCGAGAAAACCCAAAGCAAACAGCTCATAACGGAGAACGTGTGAAAGTGAACGAACGAAGAATTTCGAGGGAGTGCGAAAGATAGAGGAGGAAAAGAAACGCCGAGGAGATTATTCGTACCTGCACGAACGAGAACACATCTCTCGGGAGCAGATGTCTTTCTCACCTTCCAAATCTCCTGTAAGGAGTTCAAGATCCCGACGGAACTTCCTTCAACGTTCCCACAGGTTTATTCTTATTTTTGGATTTTTTTTTCCTTTGCTCCTTCCTCGTAAAATCGATAATTCATATCGTTCATGGTCATTTTATGTAACGGGTCCCCGAGAGCCTTTTTTGGGCCTCAATGGTGGAAGATTCACGCGAGGGGGAACCTTCTTCGATTCTACCGATGGCTCGTCACCCTGAGAACTTTTGGGAGACAGGTGTCTCCTTTGACTTGGATTTCTCTACATCTTTCTCTATCGCTCACCCTCTGGAATCCCCTATTCCAATGGCCTCGTACAAATCCCGCTGGATTCAAGATCCCGCCTAGAAAATCGAGATTCCTCTCCACACGCCTGATCCCATATTCATGAAAGTTTATTTTCCCGCTGGAAATTTGATTTCTCGATTATAAAAAAATACACAAAAATCGATGGATTGAAAAATTGTGCCAAAAAAAGAAAAATTCCTCCGAACTCGATCGACGGTCTTTCGATTTTCAATATTATAGAAAAAATGAACGTAAAGAGAAGTTCCAAATCGAAATGAAAAGTAAATTATCAACGATACAGTAAAAAGTTAGTTTTTGGCTGAATTAAAAAAAAATCTATTAAACATTTTCTTGCCGATGTATATCTAAACTCCTAATACGAATTCATCATTCGCATCCTCTGAAATCCTTAATAACCACAAAAAAAAAATCCCCATCTGTGAAGAAATATTTATTTTTCATATTTTCACTAATATATAATATCGATTTCTCGGAAAAAGAAACATGATATTTACAATCGTCAAAAAAACGTCCTATCAACTATACTTCCACAGTGGTAAAAAGAGCGAAAATTTTTAATTTTTTACGTAAATTCATAAATCGACTTTCAAAAATAGCAACAATTAAAAAAATAATCTTGGTTGTTTGAATCAATCAAACGGTACCGAGGAAATTCGCAACGACCAAACGCTCTTTTTTCAAAATGTGAAAAAAAAAAGTTTGGATAAAAAAAAATTATTTTCCGAGTCCGTTTGAATGTATTCCGATGAATGTAGTCCGTGAATAGATGTGTAGAAACGTATACAATAATTCGGTGAAGCGAGAGGACGGGGCCACAGGCATTCATAAATTTCATAATACAGGTCCTGCATCACTCGATTCGTTTCTCCGCGGACATGCATGAAGAAATAATAATAATAATAATAATAAAAGTGGCTGGCACACAGGTGTCTCATAGAAAAGTTCACGGTGCCCTGTTAGGGTTCGTTCCCCCTGCTCGTCACTTCCCCGCCACCCGCCTAACATACACACTTTTATTTGGCCCATACGCATTGAAGCACTTTAATTTTTGTCCGAGGAACACGGTGTGGATCGAATTTGTGTGGGCCCATGGTTTTCCTTATATGCGCTTGAAAGCCAAAACTTCGCGCTTGGAGGAACCCCCGATTCTACTGTCCCTTTTGCAGGACGAAATAACTGCTATTAGGGGGTGGACGGGCTACGTTCACCCTTCGAGTACTCGGGAGATCCTTGTGGTATCCGAGACTACTATTTTTGCTGCGTTTCTTACTTTTTTTTATAAATTTGGATTTTTGCTGTAATTGGTATCGTTGTTCTTGAATTTGATACCAACTTTTCATCGAATTCGGTGCGATTTTATCCTGGAAACTTAATTTTTATCCACTCGTTATCACATTTCCTACTTTTGGTACCATTACTGTTGAATATTGTGCCAAGCTTGTCCTCTGGATCTATTTTTGATCCAAGAGTATTATTCCTGATGGGGAAGGAGGTAGCCATTTCGCTCTTGTTCTCAGAGAAAACAAAAAATTTGTTTGTATTTTGCGAGAAGGGAGGGACAACCGCTCGCGTGTTGGGAAACGTAGGAGAAGTTCGAGGCTAAAAGCGTCGTGAGGAAAGCAAGTGGGAAGGATGGTCGATGTAAAATTGAGGTTATGGTATGTTTCGAGACTCGTGTGTTTGTATACGTGCAAGGGTCCTGCCGATCGGAACGGTCGGGTACTTTTGCTCCTGGGGGCCCCTTCGAATTCCCCCAATGCTCGGGGCCCTTTTCGTCTCTCTCATTCTTCCCGTCCCCCCTCTCGCCGTCTCTCTTTGTCTCTCGTCTCTCGCAATCTCAACCCAACTCACGATCCTCACGAAAAAAGGACCCACTGGGCTTTTCGTATAAGGACCTCGACTGGATATATATCTCTTCATCTTTTTTTTTCGAAACAAGGGGCGGGAGAGGGGGAGGGTGGCGGACCCTTGAATTTTTTCCTCTTCTCGCGTCTCAGCCTCTTCTTCTTCTCTCATGACCTATAACCACACACGCATGCGCACACGTGCACACAGCTCACAGCCCCCAGAATCCAGGGATGAAAGCCGCAGGTGCTGCCGCCTACGAACCCCTCGCGAGATCCAATCTCAATGTCGTAATCTCAACGGCCACGACTCCCCCTCCGATCGCTTTTTTTTCCTTGAAAAAAAAGGGTCCTCGGGAACGCACTTTCCTCCAGGGAAAACCCAATAATTTTGAATTATTCGAATTAATTTGAATTTATTTAAACGACGCAACCACAGCCAACAAATCCTCAATTAAATAAATAACAAACTTTATCCTTAATATTTACATGATATTTAATTGAAACAATTAAAACAGTACATTGAAAACTTAAATAATGTTACATATTTTTACTATTAAACTCCATTTGACTGAACTGTTGTTTTTACTTGGTAAAAATAGCACGCAATAAAGATATAATTTTTAAAAAATTCCGTTTCACCAAATGCAAACCAAATTTTCGAGAATTTTTTCTAGCAGAGTTTTTTGTTCGTTGGAAAAAAAACGGTTCTCGGCTTCGGGTACGCACTTTGATACCAATAATTGTGAATGACGGCGTAAAGCGAATTTGTAATTCAAACGCGACGAAAATGAATAAAAACTCTTCCAATTATTCGAACTTTTGCAACCACTTCCAAAATTTTAACCCATAAAAAAACCACTGCGATTGAAACTTTCGCAAACAAAAAATTACTCAATCCTTTAATCAGATTTTTGTCAAAAATCGAACGCGAATTCGGTAAATAACAAAAATGAAAATAATTCAACAAAAAAACACGATTTTCCGGTTCATCGATGCAATCTTCAGCGTCACAAATTTCTTCGATATCTTCGTTAGCAAGAAAATTTATAAAATCCTGCGACATCGATATGAAAACTTCCCATTAATACCCAACGAGGAGTAATTCACTGTTCAATTCATTGGATTGCAGTTTCGAGCGTGGTTTGCACCATTAGAGTATGAAAATGATTCTCGATTTTCCATTTAACGATCGAGGCGTTCTGGAGGACGGAGTAAGCGGCTCTAAAAAAAAAAAAATAGACATGTCTGCACGTTCGATGAACGTTTGGCGTCTTGGGGATGCGGCCCACGTGCACGGCCAACCCTCAACACCGGAAAAGTATTGACCTGGATAAATCGTGGAAAAGCTATTAAAAGTTTCGTACCGATTTTTCTATGAAAGAGTGAACATTTTGTTTCCAAACGGTCCGAGTAAATGGGCGGGATTTTTGAGTGGTCGATTACGAGTGACGAACGATTTTTTTTTTTTTTTTTTTTTTTTTGTCAAATTGAAAGGGGAAAATGCGGGTGGTGTTGGAGCGAGGGCGACAACACTTTTAAAGGCGTTGGAAGATTTTCCCACGACCAAGGATGTGTTCAACCCCGATCAACCGTTATGGACGACCTGCGCGAGAACCGACGGTTAAGGGGGTGTTCGAGGGTCCCTTCCACACATGTGGCTCGCAAAAAGAGTACCAGAAAAGAAAAAAACACGATCATTGAAAAACAGAAAGCTCGCGGAAGAGGAAGATTTTTTTTTTTTTTTTTTTTGAGGAGTGATCGATGGACGAGGGAGGGAGAGTGGGCTTCTCGTATATTTTCAACACACCGAAAAAATATACGATGAATTTACGGGAAAAGTGTGTCATTAAGGGTCGTATGTTTAGAAAAAAGAGAGGAAAGATGCTACAATTTTGAGAATACTGTTGAGAGCACATTTTTTAAATATATTTTTTTAACCCAAGAGGATTGGGGAAAAAAGGTTGAGGGCGTTTCATAACAATTGCTAGATACAGAAAAACAACCTGTTTTTTTTAGACTGAAAATTAAAGTTTTGTGGTTTTTCTAGGATATTTTTGATAATACAAAAATAATTAAAGTAATATCAATATAATAATATGCAATAAGTCATAGAATTTCGATACTGAAATACTCATAATTTCTGTTGTGGCAATCTTAAATTATCCAGTAAATAATAAAAACGATAACTCACAAAAAAACGAAAATAATTATATACAAAGTAAATTCAAATTCAAATTTATTGATATTCTATTAAAGCAATTATGATTGATAGAAAGCAATGATTTAGAGTAAATAATATTACGTATTTTTAGAATGAAATTTCGTTTGGAAAACAATTTATCCAACGACGTAATCACACCCAACAAATCCTCAATTAAGTAAACCAAAAACCGTCTGCTTAATATTTACATGATATTTAATTGAAACAATTAAAACAGTACAATGAAAATTTAAATAATATTACATATTTTTAGTATTAAACTCAATTCGACTGAAGTATTGTTTTTTACTTCGTGAGAATAGCACCCAATAAATATCTAATTTAAAAAACTCTGTTTCACCAAATGTAGACCAAATTTTCGAGAACTTTTTCTGGCAGAGTTTTTTTTTGTTCTTTTCAACGTTTGTCCATGTCGGTTCGTCATGGACAAACGTTCTTGACGAAATACATCCGAGAGATCTTGAGTGTAGTCCCTGAACGTTTTTTTTTCCTCGTAGAACATTAAGTTAGGGTCCAGGGGAAGGAGAGAGTGAGGGAGGACCTACGGGGTGTCTGTTTTCCACATGTGTCGCAAGAGTGAAAATAAAATTGAACAAAGACCTCCAAGGGTGAATGAGAAAGCCTTCGGCCAACGGCACGTCCTCGTAAGTCCCATGTGGCCTCAACTTCGACTTCTCGCATAAAAATAGTCAAATCACGTGGCATGGCTGGACTATGAATAGTTCGAGTAATTTTTCTTTTGATCCTCGCAAAAAAAAAAACAATCCTGGACACGAATGGATACCTAAAACGATAGAGCAAAATCAAAGACGTACGCCATCGGGCACGTGTGAGTATAGCGTGCTTTCTGACGATAAAAGAACGCCGAACGTCTCGAAATTTATTCTGAGCTGATCGCATCATTCATCGGAAAGAAAATTGCACCAAAATAGAGAAAAAAAAAAGAAAAAGAATAATTCAAAAATCGTACGATATATAATTGCTATAATAATTATATAATTTCGTGATTTTTCCTGACTATAGCGCTAAAATTTATTTTTCGAAATTTTTATTCGTGTAACATCATAAATAATGGTGTTAAGTCGATGGGAACCATAATAATAAACTAGGAATTGTTTGTTGATTGAAAAATGGCCGCCGATTGTTTCTTTCACGATTTATCGCTTTTTTGTGGTGCAAATAATAATTTTAGACCGGCATCGAGCCAGACCGTTTTTTGGATCTCGAAATGTGGGGTTCACGAGCTAATACTTAACTCAGGATCGATAAAAAAAAAACCACGACAAGGCGAGTCAATAAAAAAATACATTTTTACGAATTTTTCATGTTTTTCACAATTTCACCTCATTTTTTACTAACTTTCCGTACTTCAAGCGAAATCGCCTCAGGCCTACATGATTCTCCATTGAAAAATCAAAAGAATGAGCCAAAGTCGAACCCTTTTCACGAAATTTCTTCGGAGATATGAATTTTTTAAAATTGGGATGCATAGTGGTTACGTAATAATGTGGTTACACACCACAATGAGAAAAAAATTTGATATTGATAAAATGCGTCTATTTTAGTTTTTTTTATTGTTTTCAACTAAATTTTTCGTATTATCAAATATTTCCTAGTGACTTCTATCTTTACAATTATTTATATCAAATAAATGTATTTACATCCAACAAATTTATGATTGTATCATATTACATTTTTTTCTTAGTGTGCAGGTAACCATAATAGGTAAAAAAAGGTTACTATTCTAGGGTTAAAAATTCTCTTTCTCTCTCTCTTCTTTCGGTCTACAAATGAATCGACGAAAACGGCACAATTCCAACAGAGCGCTCGATCGATCGAACTGGCGCCGTTTCCGTTCGCAGGTACAGATCGACGCGTTCACTCCCGCGGCAAAATCCATCAACGACAACATCGCGGGATTGCTATTGCCACGAAAAGAAAAACGAAACGAAGAAAAAAAAAAAGAAAAACATTGTGCACGTCGTAATGAAATGCCACGAACGAGCGTGTACGTACATCAGACGATTCAACCGAGTAAACCGAGCCTGGCTACGGCTTGTTTTCCTCAATACTTCAATCAAGGTCTCCTTTTTCATTTTCTATTTATTTCCAAACATAATATTATATCATCGCGTGGTAGAAATATTACCAAAGATAACCGTGTTCTTTCTGAAAAGTTGCCCGAAAAAAAAATTATTTTGGAAATGCAAGAATTAAAAAAAAAAACCCTCGAGATATCAATGATTCGAATATTTCGCATCTCTCCGGTAACTTTCGCTTTTTATTATTATTATGACATCAAGAAATAATACTGCACATTTTTTTTTTGTGGTTTTAATCAATATTGATTTATTTAGTTTTATTAAATTCGATTGGTTCGTAGTTTTATTAAATAAAACTACGTCTTT
>JAPYZI010005047.1:0-11470 GCA_030523105.1 Ophioninae sp. A BG-2022a
CTCTTTACAAGGGCTTCTTGGAGACACGCTTTAACCTCCGGGTTAAGCCTGGGAGGATCCATAAAAAGAGCGTTCGCTGGTGGAGGAAATTTCTCCAAACGAGATTTCCTGTCCTCCACCGGTAACCCTTTTTTAACAATATCGTGAATCCGAATCGAAAACTCGGAATGGATCACGGGTGCCAGTGTACGATCCGGTATAAGACGGTCACCGATGAGTTGTAGCACTTCTGGATCTAGCACAGCCTCCGCACCCGTCACTTCGGTGGTTTCCACCGAGGGCGTAGGTGGGATCAATGGCACAGGAGGGTCCAACAACTCACCCAACACTGGTAATTGTACGTCTGGCGGAACGTAATTTTCTTCCGCTCTATCGCGAGGTATTAGAACGACTGCGACGTTCCCGCCTCCTACTACGAGACCGACGTCTTCGATGTTTGCCTGTCGAAAGAGGGACGCCGACGTGAAGTCTCCATGTGAGAAGAGTCACAGAATCTTGCAAGATTTGTTGATCCTTCCGTGTTTTTTTTTTTTTTTTTATTTGTCCTGACCACTATTGTGTCATCCTCGACGGCCTTGCAAGGCTCAACCTCACTCGTCCCTCCCCTCTCGAATATATGACGGCCACGCGTCTTGCAGAGACGGTGTTCCTTACGGAACTATGAGAGCTTAACCTTGCAAAGATTAAGTCTCGGTCATTCGAGTGATGAACTTTTATTTTCCCATTTCGATCGCCACGGTCCGGCGACGTACGACCATGCGCTCGGTAGGAATCCTAACCGAAGGAAAGAAGAACCTTGTACTTACTACGATGTTTTCTCTTCCTTTTAATTCGATCATTCAGTATTTCCTCCGGTTTTTTCAATCTCTCTTCTAATCGCTTTTCCTTCCGAGTTCCGCTTTCCGATTCAGCTTTGCTGGAATTTTCCATTTTTCCTCTCGTTGATTAACGTGTGACGTGTTCGGCACAAGAAAGAAGAATTACGAAATCAAGTGCCGTAGCAACGGGGCGCGACTCCGTTTGTTTCAGTCTTTAAAAGTGCGATGAAATCGGTGTGCGGCAGGGGGACTACAATTTGATCTCGCGGAAGAGGCGCAAAATACAATTCACATCTCCCAATATTTATATTTCTCGCAATTAGACGATCTACAGTGTCGATCGGTAGACCCATTTCGATCTACATTTTATTGCACTATTCTTCACTGTTAATTACGAAAATACAACTTATTTTAAATATATTTCGATATTATTGTCGAATCGTTTGTTGCAACTTTAACTTTGTCTGGGGTTTTTAAAATACCGTGAATGGAAAATTAAAAAATGGTTTACGTGAAAAACAAATATAGAATAAGTATGGTAAATTTGTGTCAATCCACAACTTTTATACAATGCCCGAATAAGGTACGTACTGTAAACAATTTTTCATAAAGAACAAATTCCGAAACAAAAGAAATAGATTTCCCGGTTCGTACAATGCTACCATACCAAATGCACCGCTTACAAAAAAAATAGCACATGCGTCGTTGCGCCATGCGTCGATGGCGCAACAAGACCAAGATCTTTCGTCGAACTGATTGGTTGATCGTAATTTATCTAGAACGGGGTGCCAATCAGGTGTCTCGTCTCTCTGCCACAACCTATGCGTTTAAGAACGAGTGTGTTCCCACTTAGTGAATCTTCATCGCTTCTCCCTATTACCCTACTTAATTTTCTACAACCCCCCATCTCTTTGTTTCACCACGCTTGGTGGAACGCCACCGTTAGTTGAAGATTGTCATCCGACAAAAATGGTACGTAAAATTGTCCGCGATATATATTTTCTCAGTCCGTTTCTTCTTCCTCGTTATCTATTGTTTTCGCGTATCAGTTCTTTGTTCAAATACATATTTTTTGCACTTTCGCTAATTTTTAGTTCTAGTCGCGATATTTTTTTGAATGTGTAATCAAACATTAACACAAATGTTATTATAGGAAGCGGAAAAACGAATGGCGACCGATTCCAACAAGCTTACCGTGGCTGCACAACCGCAGCAAATCCTCATTCATTTACAATAGCCCGGATTTGCCAGCAATTTGGCAATAATGCAGTTACACTCACAGTAACAACAACAGCCACAGCTACAACGACCACAGCTACAACCACCGCAGAAACAAAACATATCGTAAGTACCCATTATTTATATTTGTACCGACTGATATGTTATTTTAAGCTATTCTTGCGCCATAATCACAATAGTATATAAAAAGTAATGGCAAAATCATCAGATACAATATTTGAAAGATGGTTGTTTGAAAAATTAGGTGTATCTTCTTGAGCGTCATAATATAATGTGTACAAAATTTGAAAAGGATTTACCGTTTCATAATTGATATGTTCAGTGGTAAAATTCGGTACTTTAACATGAGGTCTTATAGAAAGTTATGAAAAAAGACGATTTTTTAAACAAATCTCACAATTTCTAGACGGTCGAACTTTCTCTTATTTAAACCACAGTTGAGTATGATTATTAAGAAGGTTCATGCAAATTTCAAACAGCTAATCTTCAAATTCGTATAACGCAAATTCATCCTTAAACGTGGCATGTGGACGCGTACCCGTAAAAAATGTAAACACAAATGCGCGTACGCGCATGCTGTCTAGCACCTGTGTACGTGTTTGTGTGAATTCAACGGATGCAGGTATATGCGTTTACACAGACAAGACGCCCCCTTCTCCCACAGGCATATACCTGCATCGCCCTTCAAATTTACAGCCCTTCAAATTTACAGCCGCATACCTGCATACGCACACGAACGCGCGTTTTTTCTTGACATTTCTGTATACGTGTGCGCACCCGGCGTACGTAACATTTGAAAACGTTGATCAATAAACAGTATGTACCTGATGATGATGTTTGTAACATCAGAATGAAAGGAATCTTTTTTTAAATATTTTTGTTTGTTGTGATTCAAAAATTAAACGTTGCTACTTCGTTATCAATTGCTAAATGCACGATATTCGCGATTTTCGTTAATTAATTTTGCAAAAGAAAATTTGAAAAATATAAAATCATTTCCATTGCATTTCGACGATGTAAACTTCAATTTCATTAAAACAAAAAAGCCGCAGCATGACATTTCCACTTATCTTTTCCAGATACTTGATCCCGGCACCACATGTAAAATCTTTAGAAGAGTAAGCATTTTATTTTAATTCAGGTATCGTAAACAAAAAATAATGCTTTCCATCGTAATAATTTTTTTTTTTGCGTAGTCAACTCCGCAGCCGAGATGCTGATCTAGTTTGGCAACAGCAGGAGGTAGAAAGGCTTAATACGGTGAATACTTGAAAGCATCTCTCCCATAATTACAGTTTGGAATTATTCCAAATTAAAGCTTCATATATATTTTATCTGCATTGTTTCAGAAACTGATGCACGAACGGCGAGACAAAAGAAAGCTTAAGGCGGACCTTCAGTGGTACCGATGGTATTACGAAATGAAACAGGAATAAAATGATATAAGCCTCTTTAAATCAGAAAACTAAACGCTGTCATGAATCACCATACTTCGTTATGTTTGAGTCACACTCAGTATGTTTTTTATGTTATAGGTTCCTCATCGTACACCACGCACTAAGATTAATAGTAGCGTTTAATTTTAAGAGTAGTAGTTTAATTTTAATAGTAGATTAATTAATAGTAGTACGTACCTTTAATGTTTTATAAAAAGAAAGGGTTTTATAAATAAGATGATTTATAAAAAAATATATTTTTTTATCACTACTTATTTGTAAAATTTTCATTTAGCCACCTATACTCCTACTATACTATAGCCACCTAACATTTGAAGCATGCAAAATATGGACTTGAAGTTCGCATCGTTGAAATCCAATGAAATTATTTCTCGTATTTTTATTTTCTTAATTCGATTATTTTCTGAAATATTTTTCTTCAGATTTTAATGATAGATTATCACTATAAAGATTCAAATAAGTATTGAGGTATCTTGTTTACGATTTCGGTTAAAAGACATTCGTGTGTATTTTATATTGAATGACAAGCTGAATATCTTTTTTGACATCTTAGATCTCACACTATATGTTGCGATTTTGTACGCTATTATTATTGAATATCGAATCTATTAATATACTCTGAGCGAAAAGTACTACTTTAAAACAATTTACAGTATACACTGTAGATTATGTTGTAATATGCGGGTTCGAAATAAGAAATAATATTTATTAATATAAAATATGTTTTTCAACAAAAACATTTCAACAGCAGAACAAATTTACTTCGATTTTGATGTCAGATTTAAAAATCGGACATTTCTAACCCTTGGGAAATTTATTAAAAACGTCAAATTTTTCGATTGCCATTTTTCAAGCGTAGTCCATACAGTGTTTTTCAACAGTCAATGAAAAAGAAGTCCAGACGATGTGTACAAAAAGTGTGAGAAATTTTCATACATTTTTTGTTGGAAATGCTCATATCTTATTTCGTGTTTTGTTCAATCGAATTTTTCTCAGTGATAAATTTATATACCGGCTGACCAGCACTTCGAGTCCTACGAAGAAATCGAAAATTGGGTGTCTGATTGATCTGATTTAAAAGACGAACATTTCTAATAGCGTGGTATCCACTAATTGCCAGAAAAGTGGTCAAAATGTGTAGAAAGCAATGGTCAATACTTTGAATAAAATTTGTTTACTTTCCTATTTAAAATCACCATGTTTCATTTACACAAAAAACGCTTATTCTATCCCGGTACACCTGGTAATTCCAGTGAAATCGAGTCTGAGAGCGGAAGACAGAAAGAAAGACGAATGGAAGGAAGACTGGCAAGATTGGAAAAAATATTGGAGAATCGAGCTAATAAACAAGAATACCTCGCAGTAAGTTCGTGTTCTATTTCAATTTTAGGAACAGATTGCCGTCATTGGCACATCGCGGGATAAGATATTGGAAGCTTGATACACAAATGGCCGAGAACTTAATCTCTGCAAGATTAAGGTCTCATAGTTCTATAAAAAAAACACTGTATCTGCAAGACGTGTGGCCTTTGCATTCCAAGGAGGAGATCGATGTATCCGATGTCGAAATAACCACAAAATCGCGACAGACTTTGTATCACTCCTTGCAAGGAGGGTCCATATCCGAATATCCTCTGTCGACAGGCAACCGTAGAAGACATCGATCGAGCCGTAGAAAAAGGCGACGTCTTTGCGCTCACCGGATCGAGTATCGTTTCCAAACGAAAGTCGAGCTGAATAAGATCGAACTCAATCAGTATAGGAAGCTTCGAAAAATAAACCAGATGAGTCCAACATACCGTTATCGTCTTGTCCGCCAGCAACACCTCGTTTACCGTCGCTCCCTCCATCGTCCTTGGCGGAATGTCCTGAAATTCTGATCCCAGAAACTGCGTTGGATGTAGAGACGCTACGCCTGGTTGGAGATCTAATTGTACCTGATCATTCGCTGGCACCCGTCATTCATTCGAATTTCTCTATCCGAATTCAGGACGTCATTAAAAAAAAGGCCTACCGTTAGAGGAGAAAAAATTCCTACTAGAGAAGTTTCCGCCTCCGGCGAATGCCTTATTCATTGACGCTCCTTAATCCAGGGGTGAAAGCATGTCTCCAAGAGTCTCTGGTAAAGCGAGACGAACGAATGATCGAGAAACAGGACCGTACCTCAGCGTGTTTAGCTGGAATGGCAAAACTTATGTCTCTGACCCTCTCGTTGAATGTTAACGAGCAGTTACCGTTAATCGAAGTCGCAGAAGGAATAACGAAGATCCTCGCCGATCTTCAAGGAGAGGAGTCGCTAATAAGGCGAAGTTTGATCCTTAAAAATATTGACACATCCTTTCAGGACTCTTTAAACTACTCAGATACAGATAGCTGGTTATTTAGCGAATATTTAACGGAAAGCATTGAAGCAACTAAACCTTTAGAATTATCGAGCACATACTTAAAACCAAAACCGTCCAAGCCCCAAAGCAACGATTCAAAGAACGAAAAAGGCCCGCAACGCCGACTCGGATTTAAGAGCAGGCGCAGAGTGTGGAGCGGGTAGACATCGACTCGGTTCAGAAATCAGCCTCGTGCAGCCAAATCCACCCGCTATCCTCCTCCGAAACCGTTGTCGTCGAGTCACAGAAGAAATTGAAAGAACCTGTACGTCATTCCGTCGGACGGCTGATATTATTCAAGCACGCTTGGATGGAATTTACTTCTGATAAAACCATTCTAGACTGGAGTGATGCATATCGTATCACGTTTTCGAAGCGAGTGTTTCCGCGCATACCTCCTTCAGAAAGAAAATGGTCTGAGCAAGGGATTACTCTTTTTTCACCTCATATCGAAAAACTCAAAACGAAAAAAGCTATTCAGGAAGTATCGACGTGCAAGGGCCAATTCATATTAAGTATTTTCTTAGTCCCGAAAGCTAATTTGCAGTCACCGACTAGTTCTAAATTTAAAAAAGCTAAATCAATTCGTAAATACAGAGCATTTTAAACCCGAAAATCGGTTTAAATAATGTTGAACCCGGGTTGTTTCATGGCGTCTTTAGATCTCCAGAACGCGTCTTATTTGATCTCAGTTAATGAAAAACACAACAAAAACCTGAGATTTGATTTTCGAGGAATAACATACCAATTCGAATAGTTGCCTTTCGGCCGTAAAACCGCACCGTATGTATTCACAAAAATCATGAAGCCTATTATGTCCACTATAAGATCGACGGGCCTGCTGTTGGTAATTTATCTTGATGACATATTGATGTTCGGAAGTTTTTCGGAGACCTGCCGCGAAAATATCACTCGTACAAGATTCCTTTTATTGTTAGAGAAATTAGACTTCATCATTGATATAGATAAAAGTATCTTAATCCCGTGAACAAGGTGTACATTTTTGGGTCTTGTGTATGATTTAATACGCATAGCGGTTGAACTCCCATTAGTATACGTAGAAAAAACTGGCGCTTTGATAAAAAAAAGTTTGGCAAAACAAAACGCTGCAGGACCCGAGGTTTCGCTTCATTTATTGGAACATTAGAGATCTGTTGTCCGGCTTTAAAATATGGAAGAGTTCACATGGGAAAATTCGAAAGGGCGAGCATGTTAGCGCTAAAACAGAACGGGGAAAATTACGAAGCGACAATGGAAATTCCATCGACCTTATCGGCCGACTTCGATTGGTGTAATCGCAATATCAATAACCTACGAAATCTCATCGACAATTTCAACCCCAAAATTTAAATATTTTCGAATGCCTCGCTTTTGGGTTTTGGCGCATCGTGTTTTGGCAAGCGAACACATAGTTTCTGGAATAAAGAAGAACAATTTCTTCAGATAAACCTTTTGAAATTAACGGCTGCCCTATTCACGTTGAAATGCTTCGCTACTCATCTGAAGGATTGTGATATTCTCCTAAGAGCGGATAATACCACAACGGTTGCTTATATCAACAAAAAAGATGGAGTCCAGTTATGCAAATTAAATGATGTGGCTAGAAAAATTTGGGAATGGTGCGAAAAACAAAATGTCTGGATTTTCGCATCATATATTCGATCAGAGAACAACAAAGAAGCGGATTTGGAATCACGTAGACTAGAAGCAGAGACTGAATATTCTTTATCGAATGACGCTTTTGCAACAATTGTTCAGAAATTTGGAAACCCGGAAATAGGAATTTTTGCATCCAGAACAAACTGTAAATGTTCAAAGTATATTTCCTGGAAGAAAGATCCCGGAGCTTAGACAACGGATGCCTTTACGATGAAATGGGACTTTGTCTTCTATGCATTTTCGCAATTGCTCATAATTTTACGCAAGCTCAATAAAAAAAAAAAAAGGTAGAAGTAATAGAATACTCGTTGTGTCTTTTTGGCCTACGCAGCCTTGGTTTCCAATATTTGAATCAATGCTCGAGACAAAACCTATTCTTTTCAAACCTGATTTTAATGTGTTGACATTGTTGACCAGGGAACCTCATCTTCTGTGGAAAAATCTTACCTAAGTGGCGGGACGCTTAGGGGGGCATCCATTAATTACGTAAGGTGATTTTGGGGATTTTTCGACGCCCCCTCTCCCCCCAGTGAGATGTGAGATTTTTCTCAACCCCCTCCCGCTGTCCCTAATCTCACGTGAGATTTTCAAAAATAGAATAAATTATGTATTTTCGGAGAATAAATTATGTATTGAATTGACGTATGGATAGTGCGAACTATTTCACAGCAACGCCACTCTTCAGCAGATTCGAGTTCGGTGCCGTCAGCGATAAGAGACCCTTTACGCCTTTCCGCCAAATCCAGCTCTGCACGCAGTTTAGCAATCTTTTTCCTCATAATTTATAAAAATTAAATTAAATACATAATAGTAAAAATTTTATACATAATAGTCTTAAAAATTTTTACTTACACAGGAAATAGAAAGACAACGTTGCGCATACGGCGGAAGGTGGATTAACTATAGTCGCTGGTTGAAGGTCGTTGTCGGATTCCGCATTTTGAGGATTCTGGATGCGTGTTTCAGCCTGACCTGCACATTCTACGTTTAGAACACTCTGAGCGCGTACCCCAGCATGAGTCGAAACAGCCTTGGAGGTCCGAGTGCTTACCTAGAACCAAAATATTGGGATGAAGACATGATACTGATAAATTAAGAAGATAGTTTGTATTCGAAATTTTGTGTGAGTCGAATATAGCATTGAGAAAACTAATAGCTTCTAGCTAATAAACTTCATTGAATGCGAGCAAAACAATAAAATGCATGACACAATCCCACACCGTTCAGCATGTGAACATTAACACCACACGAAGTAGTGGTGTTAATGTTTTGTTGTTAATGGTACACAGAAAAAAATTTAATTTAAATCAAGAGACAAATTGTTGAACCAAACAAATTATTTTGAAGAGTTTAATTTCCTTGAATCAAGACGGAAAACTCTTGAATGAAGTAAAATTTACTTAAATCAAGAACAATTTTGTAGATCAAGAATTTTCTACTTCACTTCAATATCTCGATCGCAATTTCAAGATGCATTGTGTACATAATAAACAGAAAAGTATTTAGTCTACCTTATTGAGAAATGTCCAAGTAGTGCGGGCCTTTCTCTCCGCCGCTCCTCTAAAGAGCTAATCGATCTCATGCCAAATGTGCTGCACTAGGTCTTCCTTTTTCGTCAATCTCTGCTTCGCTGCGTTCCATACTTTGCCACTTCTTCCTGGCAACACTTCTTCGTCTTACAAACGTGTCTTTTCACGTTTGCATTATAATAATCATAACATAAACTCATTTTTAATGAAAAACGCCGTTAACCGGGCCGTCGAGTAAAGAAACACGTACAGGCGCAGGTAAAAACACAGCAAGTCAGGACCTGTCAATGCGTCTTAACCTCTCGGCTCGTATACTGCAGCGTTCATCGAGTTCGCAAACCGATAGCGACTAAACAATTGAGAAGCTACGGTACTACATTGTAGCACTCGCATATTATGTAAACGCCACAAAGCAGAAATAATATTTATTGCGGTTGAATTTAATTAATCCGCGATAAATATTATTATATATGATGTAGCAACTTTTTTGAAGCGAATAAGTGGAATTTCACTGATACAAACCATTGAAAGAGAATTTTACTTGTTAAATCAGAGGATGTTTCTGATTCAATTAGTGAATTTCACTAAATAGTATCATTCATTTGAAAAAAGTATATTTTAGTAGAGAAACATTTCTTATTTCATTTATCCCAGTTTTCCCATAATTTTACACTGTTTCTTCGGAAATACAAATTTCGTGATATTTTCCGAAGCCCTCCCTCTCCCCCGTAAGATTGGGTGAGATTTCACTCAAGCTCCTCTCTCCCCTAAACACCTCACGTAATTAATGGACACTGCCATACCACGCACACGGAGGCTCGAAAAGTATCGCCCAAGGTGACAAAGGGGGCACATCACTCGTAATGTTAACGAATGATTTTTCTTTGGGCACAAATTTATTACCTTGCGCATGGACGATATACTCCATAACTCAAGGGACACACGGGCGGTCCAACATTTTTTATATCAGCTTTCTGACTCCGCCACCTATCAGATTATACTCAACAATGCGATCGTGAAGAATGAGACAATATGCGGAAGTATTTGCGGGAATATTGGTCTTTGATGTAAACTCGATGCGCACATCAACGGGACCGGACTTGAGAGAATCGTTTTGCTTCGAGCAATCAATGAGCGGAGCATTATTTATGAAATCCAACTTCCTCAAGCACGGTTCGGCCTCCCGATTGTAGTGGGAATGGTAAAAGTTTTCATACATTTAATACAGAAGTGCACATTGGTTCTTTGTAATGTCCAGATTCAAATTCCCATACGGATAAGATTGCGAATTCAGATAGAGTTTGACATTATCTAGGTCACAATGATCGAAAGAACTCGCATCTACGCTTTTCTCATTTTTACGATCGGTCTGGAAAGCGAGTATGACGTTGCACGTTTTCTCAAGGTGCGTAGATGTCTTTACGGCCCACATGTCTTTGGAGGTTGCAGGGAGCATTGGGCATTCGTACATTTACCAGGATCGGAAAGACATGGGTAATGGCGTGTCTTTACTAATAAACTTGAGAAGTTGAATTTCAAATTTATTGGATAGTGTGACGTACGGTACGAGCCATTTAACTTTTTCCAGCGTTACTTTGATGGGAACCGCACTCGGGGCTTGCCACATTGCACTGTCATCGGTCTTTAATCTCAATATGATTGATTCATGCTTTGCATTCGCAACAATTTTTCGATAATCCTCGGCAAAACCGAGGAGCATACGGAGCGGTATGCATACGTCAAAATACCCCTTGGCATCTGCAACACTGTGCCCGTAGCGAACACCATACTAGCCAGCATTCTCAAGCTTATAATTTTAGGATTGAGTCGCGTATGCCTTCATCGTACTCGTTATGCCCACATTTTTACATCGATCTATCTCCGTGGCATTTAGCTCGTATTTCACTTCATCGAATAAATGACAAATGCCATTGTTGGAAAAGTCGTTGAAACAACCAAAGTACCAATTACTCGAGCAATTTCTCAAGCCCGTGAAGGGTCTTGACTATCATCCGTTTAACGAGCATGAAAAAGTCGTGTCACGAAGCGACACACGACCAAACTCTATATTCATCTTTGATAATATAGCGTGCGAGAAACAGGACAACGTCCAGGCTTTTTTCTCCAAGGGACAGCACGAGAACGTTGACTGTTTCTATCTCCCTCAAACATACGCTCATATTCCCAAGCATCTCATACGTGATAATACGAATTTCATAATTCTCTTTAAGCAGGACGATTCGAATCTCAAACATGTGTACGATGATCATGTCCATATGGACATGTCATATAGGGGAAAGTAGTACGAGTTGATCCCCCTAAGCGGGAATCGCTGTGAAATACATACTTTTCAAGTTAAACCAACAGTAAAGGCGATTATTACT
>JAPYZI010005048.1:0-11469 GCA_030523105.1 Ophioninae sp. A BG-2022a
AATCCAACGCCATTATTTAAGTTAGGCAAAAACCTTTTCCAAACCCACGTAATAAATCCCCATAGCCTACGATAAGCTCCCTCTACGACCTTTTGAAATCTCGTGATTTTTGAGATTCCGGCAAAGTGGGCTTGGGAGGTCGAAAAATTTTTTTCCCGTTTTTTAAGTATTAAAAGCGTGTATTTGATCAGAAATTTTCCGCTGATTACGAATATGCCCGGGTTTTTGCTGAAAGTACAAAATTGGACTGGGAAAATGCAAAAAACGTTCGTAGAATATTTTTTCGACGCATTTCCCCAGAAATGGAGAGTTAAAGGCGAATCAAATGGTGGATTTGTTGAAATATTAATGATAATTCAGGGGTTGATCGGCGAACTATTCATGCTTGTATCAATCGACTCAGAATTTCACCACCAACCCCCATTTCATGGACACCCTGTATATTACAATACCTGTACGAGGAAGCAGGGCACGACTATCCTTGAGAGTTCTTTAGGACGTTGCTCACAGCTGCACTTCCTGAAACGCTACAAACCATGCAAAATCTGCACCGAATGAGTCCGTCATTTGCACTGAGTTTTCATTGCGCTATTAAGTTTTAGTTTTTGATGATCCAATAGGAAATGAAGACTGCGATCAACGACTGTAATGTTTTACTGACAGATTAAGAAATTGGCCTCGTCAACAGAATTATTATAATGCAGAGCAATTGCATATTCCTCAAATAAGTGTAACATGTTGGAACGTTCCAGGGATTTCCATCGACCGTTGTCCTTCAACCGGAAGAAGCGATGTTGCGCATTTGCCTCACAGCTGCGACGACCCGAGCGTTGCAGCCCGAGCTACTGGTCTGGTACTCTTCCGGAGTTAATCTGAGCAGTAATTTCATGTGTTGTAGGTTTTCAGAAAGCGCAAGGCCAAGCTCTTCCAGCACGTTTCCGAGGTAATCTGATAGAGAAATCATCAAATAATGAAAGACACGTCGTTGTCAGCTGATACGAGTCGTGACGAAACATCGAGCGAACCCACCTATGTCGGTCGCCAGTTGTTTGCAAGCCGCGGCATTCAATTCGCAAATTCCTAACGCTTGGTCCTGAAACATTTGACAAGCGCCTTTGGCGATGATGCCCAGCAGGATATCAGTAAATCCGGATTCCGTGGAGCCCTGAGAATACTGAGGATCAGCGGCTCTTAGAGCGTGAGTCAAACTGGGATTGTCCCTGAGTAAAAAGGGCTCCAAGTGCTGTGGCAGAGTCATCAGATACTGTCCAACTTGAGTGATATATTCTTGAGGCGCAAAACTGTAGTCCGGCAAGTCGGAACTGAGATTCGACGATTTTCCACTATCGGTCGACCACGCAGGTGCTTTTTGAACGAGCAACAGTTGCGTAAATATCGGTGCGAATATCACCTCGTACGTTGTGTGATGCAAGTCCGAGCATAGTTTGTGAATGGCTTTGACGATCGGGTCAAGGATCGTTCGGTCCTCTGTAACGAAAAAAGAAAAACGATCTCTCGGTTCTTTCGTATCAACATCGAAACAACGACGAAGTACCTTGTTGCAAAGACGTTATTAAATTCTCGAGTTCAGTTCGACCACTCGAATTTAGAAGCAAGTTTTTGTATCGCTTGAAAACACCACCGCTTGGACTCTGCAGTTGGTTGTTCGCTTCCACGATGTTGATCACCAGAGTTTTCTCGAATTGTTCCACGTGAACCAAGAGTTCGCCTGTCCATGATTCATGTGGGTTACATTCATCCAAGCAAAACTCTAACAGCGCACCTCTACGTGTATAAAACGTTTGTTTGTACCTATACTCTGCATCAGAGTTAGACACATCTGGAACAAGTTCCAATCCTCGTGCTTCACTTTTCGTCGCTCCAGTTGCCTCACGCCCAATTTGTATTTCTCGAGATGCTGATTGAAGTACGTCTGGAAAAATGGGCGAAACAAGAATGTATCATACTCAGGATATCTTGTTGGTATACCCGCGGGCCTTTCATTGTAAAGTTTGTCGCGATTTACGAAAAGCAATGATTTAATTTGAGATTGAGACACTTGGCGTATTCAACGATCAAGCTTGCGTAACATTCGACAATGAAATACGAGTATATGAATGTTAAGAAAAAAAAATGGGGGCGTGTAACCTGCACATCAGAGGATACGTACATTGAGAGCTTTCAAAAGACCCGGATACCCACACCCGTCGGTAAAGAGTTTACACCTCTTGTTGGCCTCGTTGGCATAATCCATCACTCGAGATATGCTCAAAGAGAGAGAATTTATCGTGTCGCTCAGATCATCGTGAGTACCTTCGAGCGAATTGAGCTGCTGAGCCAGTTGTGCGCTCTCATACGTGCTGTACTTCATAACGTACGGTACGTAAGGTGCGTAAATAGCCTTGGCGAGGTTTTCGAGTTTCTGCTCAGAAACTTTACCGTGGGACGAAACTTCCACGGCGTTGTTCAAATTTACGGCGAAATGTCGCGTCGTCTGCTTCAACTCGAGTAGCAGGGACAATTGCATAGCGTTCGAGTGTTGCTTCAGCGCGGCGTTCATGCAATCACCGCAACTCGGATCCAAGCTGCGCAATACGTCACTGTAAACTTCGATGAGAATCTCTGTCGAGGTATTCGGGAATACCTGGTTGCACCATTTTGCCTGAAAATGACAAAGTGTTTGTTTGGGTTGGAAGCAACGACAAAGCTTTCACTCCCGATACCGCTCGTTCTCTTAATAAGACTCTTAATAACCTGATCGTTCCACTCGGAGAGTAACTTATCGTAAAAAGTATGCAACCAATACGTCACGGACTCGTCCTGAGCCACCTCGGTGATCCGTCTCCATTCTTGACAGAGAGACACTTTCGAACAGTTGTGATAATACTTGAGCAACTGCGGCAATCTGTCCATTTTGCTAAAGATGTTGACGTAAATCTTGGATTGCTCTGCAACAACAAGTCGATGCAAATGATTGGGACTTGATTGATGATCGAGATTAATAACGGTCTCGAAGCCATTATTACCCATATTTTTGGCCGTAAAAGCTTGCACGAGCTTAGGACTGGCCATTGCCTCGAGACGATTCTTCAAACCCTCCAATTGCATTTTTTTGTCCTCGTAATCCACCGCGGTTACTAAAATCGAAAGAGACTTTTGCATACTGAAGAGTTTTCCGGCTATACTTTCCACGTCGCCGGATTCGAAAACCTGGAGAATTCGGAAACGCAAGCGTTAAAAATTAGGAACATTCTTGATTGGAATGTACAACGGATAAAAAATTAATTAACAATCTTACTTCCTCACTCGTAAAAAATATACGATAATAAATAAGAAAAAAAGACAAGCGATCGTACAAAGTAGCAAAAGGCCGCAATCTTTAAGATTCTCTCCACAGTCTATAAGTTGTATTTAATAAAAACAATAAATTCATGCTTTAACTTTTAACTTCAATAATTTCGCGATTTGCGGTAACTGATAAATTTTTGAACAGCCATACGTGGATTTTCCACGGACCACAATTTGCAACGAGTTAAAAATAATGAAAAATAATTACTTAAAGAATATAACAAATATTCCTATCGTAGTTACGTTATTTGTTTTCTTTGACTACCCAGTGTTAACCTAACGAAGAACAAAGTAATGTATCATTTGGTTAGATGTACAACTTTTTAGAGTTTTATTATGACTGGGGTATTTTGCCAACCGTTCGCCGTAGAAATGGATTTTTATACCTCTTCGACATCATTAGCGAGCACACTCCAGTTGTCCGCTTCGTGAAGACTCTGCTTCGCAGCTTGTAAATCCGTTTTAATTCTATCCAATCTTTCCAAATTGGTCATGGAAAGCGCGGTGTCCTTTTCGACCTACGGAGACACAAATTAGTCCTCGTATTTTAACCGCACTTAAAGATAGCAAATAGTAAACAATAATTGTTGTTACCTTCGCAATCTCTTGCTTAACCGTGACCATCTTTTCTCTGAGCGAAAGAGCTTCTTGCTGGAGCAACTGCGTGTCCCGCAGTATTCGCGGCAATCCGGACAGTACCAACTGACTTGTTTCTTCAAGGGCTCCGTTTACTTGTTGCACGTACAATTGCAACTTCATCACCAGTGATGTGACAAATGCCTGCAATGTTGACATATCATTATTTAAAGTTGTCGATCCAAAGATATTTGGGTTCCGTAACGTTCACGTATATCAAGTCTGTGATTTCAATGTATCCATTTGGTAGGTTTTATCACCAAACTATCAGATGAAATTTAACAAATAATGGATGAAATAACTATCAATATTTCTATGCCTTCAATTTTTCTTAAGATATTTTTTTTTCACCTTGACACCGAAGGAAAAGAAGCATTGCGCAACGAAAAATGCATGCCACGCGTATGGTCACTGCAATTGTTTAAAATAATAAACGGAGAATAAAGAAAATTAAAAAAACGCCATCGTATGATTATTAATGGTATTAAAATCTTTAAAAATTCGATGTTCGTGCAATTTGCAAAATGGTTATTTCTGATGTGGGAAACGTTGAAAAAATAAAAAACGGAAAGGAAAAAAATAGGATCTCAAGAATTAGTGATGTTGAGAAGTGAAGAAGAAAGCGAAAAACGTTGCAACGACGCATCGGAGACCGACTGCATCATCACCTACGACAATGCAAAAAAAAAAGCTATCTTTTTTAAAAAGGCGCATGGTGTCATTGACCGCCGTTCAATGGGAGCGCCGTCAGTTCGCGCCGTGCGCTTGACTGTACAAATGTGCGGGCTTAAATTCAAAAAAGGACCCGCCGCGGGTAGGAAAACGTGAACAGTCGTGAGGTTTCCGCGCGGAGTTATTAATTTTTAGTACGACTCACGTCTTTGTCGTCCTGTGCCTCGCTCGACTTGAATGTATTGTTGATCCATTCTTTGACGTCGAAGCGATCGTCCGAGAACGCAGACACATCCTGAAAACGTCGTTTTTAAGGTTAGAAAGTGTATTTTCTTTATTACGCACTCTCACCCGATTATTCCCATATAACGAAGGGCTTCTCATTAACTCTCGCAAGAGTGACGTGTTGCACACACACATACACACACATACACACGCGCGCGCGCGGGTTCGCATGCACACATCTTGACGAGACGAAAACTGTGAATTGTTCGAGCGGCATTGGCGATCGTTCTTTCGCTCGCTGCATTCCGCTCTACGTCTCTCTCACTCTCTCTCTCTCTCTCTCGCTCGCGAGGGAAAAACATTTCGTGAAGTCTAAGGTCGCGCGTCGGCGAGAATCAAAAGCGGCCATGGTTGTCGTTCGTCAGCTTCGGTCGAACATTATTTCGTGTTCGTTGCGGTTTAGGAGCTTACCATGACAGCGTTTTTTGTTTCTCTACGGAATATGTACGAGGCCGATTTGACGGGACGCCAAAGTATCTCCGGTTTGAGTTTCGTGTACTCCGCGTATGTGTGTGTGTGTGCACGCCAGACCGCCGAGGGAGCAGCGGTGACGTACGCGTCGATAAGGTCAGAAACTACACACGATTCGTAAATGTTTTTCTCATCGCCCCCGCTCCAAACGTGATACGACGATAAGCTCCCCCCACCTCCCCGCATTCATATCCCCTCGCGAACGGAGAATTTGCTGGAAGCCCAAGCGCACGTGTGCGCCGTACGCCCACTGCCGTGTTATTTCTCGTTCCTGAATTCCACGTAAAAACACGCAGATGCCGCGCTGCACCGTACTTGCGCAAGATCTTTCGCGCATTCGTTCATTGTATCACGATATTTCGTCAATAATATTGAAATATGTACAAAGATTACTATCCATTGGAACCTAGGGACATGAATAAAATTATGTTAAAAAAATTGCAACCCCGCGCTCACGCGAATCGGTCCCGTATACATATTTATACTCGACGATCCGCGAATCGGAAAAACTTACGGTTATTTCAACGTGTTTTTTCTTCTTTATTTTTCGTTCTCCCTTCGTCGAAAGAAACGACGTTTCGCCGCGCAGGAATTCGCGCGATGAAAACAACGCATTGAAATATAGTGGTGGGAGAGTGACACGTTGGTGGGAATGGAATTCGCAAGATTGGTAGTTCTTTTTCTTTTTTCATTCGTTTTTTTATTACTCAAATTCTGCTGCACGTGCAGCATACATTTTTACGTTTCTATTCCGTTCGTTTGTACCGCTTGAATCCGTTATACACCGGAGGTCGTGCGCGACAGATGCGATATTATTTTTTTCTCTCTCAGTCGTTATTAGTCACTCACAGATGTTGGTACCTTTAATAGTTGATTACATCGCGATAACCTCGCTCTTTTCGTCAGGTATGAAAATTCGGAGGGTGGGAGTTTCGCCATGGTGCACAAACGTAAGCAAGGGGAGTTCTCGCGTCGCGCTCGAACCGCTCGTCGAGCACAGTGAGCGCGTCATTATCGACGACTTCCGGAGGAGCCGGAGAGTGCGTTTCATTGAACTTCCCATCGCGCCTCAAGTATTCGCGCGCTCTCTCTCTCTCTCTCTCGCCCGCTTTTTCACTTCCGTCCCGCGTTGTTAACATGTCCGCAGCTTTGCGCAACAGTTGGGAAATTGCTACTTTACATCGAATAGTACGTTGTACAGTTGATGCTCCCCTACTGGTTTCTGGATTACTTAACTCAGGAAATTCTTCGGCTCGTTAACGAAACAAATAATTAACATGTAAATGCAATTTGGGCACGAATTTCGCGAGGAAAGGACCGTACGCGCACGCGCGAGGAGACAGAGGGCGAGGCGAATTTGTGGCATGACTCGCCAGTGTGTTCGGCGACCGTTGAAAATACATAGGCCATCCCGTGTCGAATCGCTCCAATTTTCGGCACGTGTCGCCAGGAAACATCATTTTTGTTCACTTTTTATATCGCACCTATAAAAATGGCTGCACTTTATGCTGCCCACGGAAAAATCATCTTTTTCATAACATTGTTTGCGATGTTTCAGTACACCGCTGTCACAAAAATGCTTTGATAACAATTGTTGGTATCCAGATAAACCAATGGATGAAATATTTTTGTTTTTGTCCCCTGAAAACACAAACGACTTTTCGTTATTTATGCAAACTTAAGAAAACACGTCATAATTCTCCAGGAAATCTATCGAGTCAACATAACCTCTCATATCTAATTAAAACAATTTTGTCATAGAGATTTGCGGTCCAGCTGTACATTTCTGTTTCAATATTGGACGTTCCGTCACGTGACTGAATAAAGCGAGGATAGAATTCTGAAAAAGCTCCCCCGCCCGGGGCCACCTCGCCGACATGGCTAAAAATTTTCCGACTTTTCTTTCAATATTTGACGAGATACTCTGAAAGCATTTGTGGCGACGCGCCAAACTTTTCAAAATATTGAGTTCTGGAAGCCGCTTTTTAACATGGTTTCACAATTTATATTAAAATTTGTCCTGTTTGAAGTTATCGATCCAAAGATAAAATCTTTGACAGTTTTGAAAGAAAGGTCTTTGCAAATTTTTAGCTTAATCGGCGAGAGGGCTTTTCGGAATTTAATGCGAGAACGATTTCCCCCCCTGGCCCGTACACTTAACCTCTCGGACGAAGCAATTGCCACGAGACCGAAGATCGGAGACTCTTCGCCACAGCGAGCGCGTACAATCGAGCACTAGCGAGCGTCGAAGGAGTGAAACAAATGAAAACAAGACGGAAATGCAGGAACGAACGGATGGGTCGGAAGAGCACATTCGAGCCGCGAACGCAACAATTATCGGTTGATTCCGAGGTCGACTGTACGAAGTCATCGTCGGACCAGAAACGCGCATGCGCAGATGGAGAGTGTGATTGATGCAGCGAGACGAAAAAAAACTGGATAAAACTTGCCACGAGCATCGAACGCTTGAGGGTGGGGGTTACGAGGTGCAAATGAGGGAGAGAAAAATGAGGATGAGAGGGAGGACGTGAATAGCATTTTTCAGTTTCCATCGTCCTTTTTTCTCTCGGATTTTCGTTGCTCAACGGCGTTCCTGGTGCCACGGATATTTTATTTTTCGCTAACCATTTTTTTCACTCATCGTCGCGTCTCTATTGTAACACACTCGCGTCACAAATTTATTGCCGCTCTGCTGAACTCGCGGCAATTCTCGGGACGAATCGTATCGACACGAATCGTGGCGAAAAACAAACGCGTTTTTTTTTCCGCGAAAAGTGCTTCGCGCGTATATACACAAGACGGCGTGTTTACGCGGCTCGGAAGAGGTCACGTGGGAAGCACGAGCCGGCGTTCACTCGGCTGAAGTTGGCTGGAAGAGATTAGAAAACGAAGAAAAGAAATATAGATACGTCGTCATCAACACGCGAAGATTCTTGAAAAACGATGAACAAACGCGCACCGTCGCTGAATTCACGCGTCCAAAAGTTCACGGCTCTCGAAGTCTATCAGGTAAATCGATTTTTTTCTCCACCCCAAACCCTCCCTTTCCCGTCACTGTCGCCGGTGAGTTTCGTTCTACGACCGCGCGAGCGACAAGTTCTATAAAAAATCTTAGTTCAACGAAAAAAACGATCCTTTTGCGAAATCCAAAATGTCTAACGGGTACGTAAACACTCGTGTTTGACGACGATTTACGAACTATCAAAGTTCACCTTGTGACCGTGCTAGCTGTGTCGCTGCGAATCCAATGGTCTTTTTCAAACGTCGTGCGAGCAGTATTGGTGGGGATGCGTTCGAAGCTAAAGTAGTAAACAACAATGGCGGAACAGTTGCTCGCGCTTCGAACTCGCGTAAGTCAGCACGGCGCGGGTTCGAATCCTTACTGCGACACATTTTTTCTTTGTTTGTTTTTTTTTTCAAAAAAGGGTACTTTTACACAATATAATGAATACTAGCTTCGCAAAGCGATACGACATTTATCACCAAAAATTAAGGGGTTAAGTGACTCTGATTCCCTGAAAATAGGAGTTATACGAAAAAACGAATTTTGAAGAAATAAGACGATGACAAAATTGATCGGGCATGAAAATAATAAAAATAAACAAACTTGTACGGGAACTTCCCAAATTTCGTATACATTATCACTAATTAAAATTTACTTCACGTATAAACAATCTCAAAAAAAAACAAAATCCTAGTTCCAAAGGAACATGAAAGGCTCAGTGATGTCCTTGAAGTTGGTGTCCCGATTGATCTGAAACAAAGCACTTTTGTCTCAAAATCAATAAAAATTGAAATCCGATATAGATATTTCCTAGAATAGTACTGTTCTTCTCAACATTTTTCATCATTAGTTATCAATAATAAAGATTTCATGTTTCTGAAAAAAAAAAAAAAAAAAAACGAGAAGTTCAACATTTTTTGTTCTCCCATATTTTCGTTATATTTTTTTTGTTCTCCAATATTTTCATCATATTAAAAATATTAATGAAAAAAATCGAGCACTCAAGTGTAATAGAAATGAATATTTGCTAGTTTCCGAACGCGATTGCGTCGACTTTCGCCATTCTTAAAACTCATTGATCCATTAATCGACTTCGAAATCACAATTTTTCAACATCTTCCATCGCTAACGTCACGTTCCAATAAATCACCAAATTCGCTGTGGGTTGATAAAAAAAAATATCGTAGGAAAACGAGGTCCGCGTTTCGGAGACACCAGGCGCTTTTAACGAAGTTGACGCTGCTAACGAAGAATTAGAGTTGAATCGTACGGTGCTTGCGTAGATCTCACGAGCTAACGGTGTTCCTTAATGCGGCTGTGACAAAATAGAACATCGCCCGGCCGTCATTAAGACATTTTTCGTAGTTTATATTGGGTGCAGTAAAAAGTAATCCATGATTTTTCCAACAGATGGCTTCAAATATATCTGTACAAGTCCGATCGGGTTACACTAGATGGCGTTAGTAATATGAAATTTCGTACCGAACGAAGTTTGGAAAATTTTCGTGATTCGTCGACTCATTATTGAAAATAATGGATTTTTTTTTACTGCACCTAATGCTTGAAGCTTTTCTCCGTTCGCTCGAAAATTCGTGTTCTTATTTCGGCTCTTCGCGTTTACGTCTTCTGGTCCAATCAGTTACAAAAATACAATAATAAACGTAATTTAATTAAAAGAAATACAATAATAGCATAAATAGATAATAAAAATACAAAGTCAATCGTAAATTAATAATGAAAAACGTATAAAGAGAAATACCGTTTTTGACAGAGAAAAAAGAGATTTATTTATTTGCTATAGGCAAATATACGTGTTTTAAAAAATCCGCTGATCCTACGATAGAAAATGAAGCGTGTAAACTAGAAATGAACAGGCTGAATAACTTGTGAGAGACGACTTCCATCCAAGCGCATTGTATGACCCGATAGCGTTCAAGTCTCGATCGCTATAATACAACGACGTTGTCGTTCCCGTTTCCCACGCTCATTGCCATTGAAAAATCGTGCTATGCAGATTTATCGTAAATCTCTAAGAGTACCAAATACTGTTAGCGTAACTTTCGTAGTTTGAACGTGTCAAAGGATATTTGTAAAACGAACTGAAAAATAATTGCTTTCTCAATCCTGAGTTGACTTCCAATTTTTTCCAAATTTCAATTTCGAATGAAAAAAGAAAAAAGAACAAAAAAAAAAAAAAAGAAACGGCTTAATTCGTATTTTAGAAGTATTATTCCCGAGGAATTTCAATTTCACAGTAATTAGCTCGTAAGTTGGATTCGTATCTTGGGCTCGACGATATTTCCATTTGTTTCGTCGATGAAGGGCGGAGCATTCGACGAGATTCACGGGAAGCGAAAGAAAAAAAGAGGAAAGGAAGAAAGAAAAAAAGAGCTGGAAGCGGAAATTTCGAGCCGTCGAAACTTTAGGGAAAGACAATGGCTTAATCCGCAGCCGGGGCGTGCGAAGTCGATTTTTAAAGCTTTTCATTCGAGCGCGGTGTTGCACATAGTCGGATGAAATAAATGATCCTTCGTTCAATCTTCTTTGATTACAAATCCCTCCTCCTTTGGGTATCTCGCTCGCGCACATTCGTTCGTCCGGGGAAAGCGCATTTTCCTCCCACTCGCTGTTCCCTCGACCAGCGTTTGCGCCGTCGTTCTATTCCTGCTTCCTCTTTTTTTTTTTCTTTTACCTCTTTATTTCTCTTCTTTTTTTGTTCATTGCCTCTCACGCCACTCGCGAGATTTCTCCCACTTTGCGCTCGCGCGCGCTGGTCGGTGGTACACGGTCAACGTGAAAGAAATAACAAACCCTTTTTTCCAGAGACGGGTGGGAACAGGCATCGAGAGAGAGCAGCACCGGCGCGGCGAGCGATAGACGGTGGGAGCGGTTAGCGGGTGGGGTGGGGGCTGCAAGCGCGAAGAAGCGAGGGAGAGCGACGAAAAAATTCTCCCTTCCGTCTTTCTTTGCTCGGAGCGATGCGCGTTTCCCGCGTCACTCGCCAACGTCTTTTTCTCTCGGAATATATATATATATATATATATATATATATA
>JAPYZI010005049.1:0-22428 GCA_030523105.1 Ophioninae sp. A BG-2022a
ACACGTTTTTCGTTGCTTCGTGTCGTGCTTTCGACGAAAATTCCATGATATTCGTAATCAGCATAAAATTTGCGATTAAATATACCCTTTTAAGAGTTCGAAAAAGAAAAAAAAACGAAAAAGAACGTCGGACAAACAGTCTATAAAAGGTTTTTCGCATTTTCCCAGTCTAATTTTGTCCTTTCGGCAAAAACTCGGGCATATTCGTGATCAGCGGAAAATTTCCGATCAAACACACCCGTTTAATACGCAAAAAACGGGAAAAAAATTTTTTCGACCTCCCAGGCCCGTTTTTCCGGAATCTCAAAAATCACGATATTTCAAAAGGTCGTAGAGTGAGCTTCTTATGGGCTAGTGACTTTCAATTAGTGGGTTTGGAAAAGGTTTTTGCCTAACTTAAACAATGGCGTTGGATTCGTTCCGATATCTCTTATAGTTTTCCCGGAAAGTCCACTCGAAAAATCGCTAAAAAAAACGCAAAGGGGTATGTATGGAAAAATTTGCAAAAATCGATGGTCCATAAAAAAGCATTTTGAAGAGAAAATCATAACGAAGGGATTGAGCACAGGCGGGAGTATCAAATCCTAAAGGAAAAAAAGTTACGGACGATTTAGTGAAAAAACGTATTGTCCCCGAAAATCGAAAAAATTTTTGGATTTTTAATATTTTTTTTATAGGTCTATTTAGATGTAATTTGATCCCCTGAACACGAATCCACCATTAATTTCCCTTAAAACCCAAAATTTCTAGGAAAAAACGTCGAAAAAATCGTAAAAACACGTTTTTTTTGCCTCGCGACGTGCCTAAAAATGGCAAATTAAAATTTAAAATTTACCTGAAACCTCAATTCGCCTACGGGCGGTTCGGCGTAAGGGATGCCTAGGTAGGAGGCGATCGAGAGATTTCTCGCACTGGTGAGCCATTTTCCACTAATGGTACCGTGACTAGTTTCGACGATGGGAATGCCACGAGCGTTGACGAGCGCAAGCAGAAAGAGTCCGTACAGGGCAGACCACATTTTTATTTTTTTCAGACGGTCCGAAAAATTCGTAAAATACGCAAGGAATATGAAAGAATAAACGTAGAACCGAAAGTTTCGAGCGAATCGGAAAACGTTTGAAGATTCCTCGCGGCCAAGTCGAGTCAATATTCAATCGCACTTTTGGCAAGTTTCTCTCAGTTTTTTTGTTTGTTTTTTCTTTGAATTTCAGGGAGGTCTGGCTGTTTACTCGACTTCGCGAAATAGACTGATGTTTTCCAAGCGATCGCCAATTACTCCAGACTCGGCGACTCTCTCGATGTCTCTTCCCCCGCTCCTTTTTTCGCTCGCATCCTCTTTATCTGTATATTTTTCAATCGTACTCGTTCGATCGGGAGGGGGAAATACGAAACAAGCTTCCATCCCGTACGCAAATAAACGCGGCGAAAAAAAAAGGTTTAATTGAACGCGCGAAAAGTGTAATTGCCGATCCGACGCAACGCGAAACGAACGCGTTACGCGACAATAAAACGTCCTTCCTTCGAACAAACGTACGAGACCGTTCAACGTTGACTCTCGCCATGGAAACAATCTCTTCCTCCGATCTCTAATTATTTTCGATTCCAACGAAACGAATTATTCTCACGGGAATCGAGAAGTCAAACATTCGGAAGGAAACGAGGTACGTAAAGTAGCGAAATATAAAAGACCCGAAGAAGGAAGGAGGAACGGTCGCCGCGCGCGAACCCGACGAAATCCGGGTTAAAAGCTGGTCGCGCGAACGAACCGAACGGCCGGATGAAAAGTAGGACGAGGGACGAGTCTCCTCGAGGTCGCAGTTTTGAGGTAAGACGCGCGAGAGGGTGTCCATCGTCGTTTATCCGGGTTCCGGGTTCCCCTCGAGTTCCCGAGGATCAATCGTGGATTCGATTACGCGAGGGTGCCGCTGGTCGGAAGTTTAAGGGGGAGTAAAACGAGACGCACCGGATTGAGAGTCGAGCAGCGGGAAGTTCGTTGACGCGACGAGACGCCGAGGATCCTCCTTCTTCGTCTCGTTCCTTTTTCCTTCGATCCTCCTCCCCTCGCCTCCCCTCCGTCTCCCTCGACGTCTCCTCGCGGCGTTTGATTCGCGAGACGAGCTCGACGGGGGAATCTCACTTCCCGATTATGCGAAATAGCACGGTAGATCGAGTTCCCCGCTCGAACCCAAACGAATTCGTTTCGTTACTACCGAGTCCGCGTCGACCCCGGTATACCTGTTCTAACCGTGTCGAGCGAACAGCGACAACGAATTTAAACGTCCCGACGATTACCGATATCACTTCTCGGCTTAATCGATTTCCCGGGTTTTCGGAGGAGCCTGGCGCCGAGAAAATTTCACGATCGCTCACTCGTGTCGCGAAACGACATTTTCCCGTCGTTCATCGTCCAGGGACCGAGTCGAGCTTCCAGCTTCCGGGAACCCGTAAAAACCGCGATCGTCGCGGCGTTGTTATTTTCATATTTATTTAACAATTGTTGCGAGAGCGTTGTTTCGTTTCGTTGGCGGGACTCGAATCGTCGAGCGTCCGTTGGCGTCGTCGGCGGCGAGTACGCGCGAAAAAGACGAGTGTCCGAAATGGATTTTGGCACTGACGAGGCTCGATGAAGACGATAAAGTATAACCGGCGATAACTCGTCCGTTTCAGTGGATCGCCGTTTCTCAGGACTTCGTCGAAACGTCCGGGGCGAACGCTCGCGATGTTTTTGAGATGTTTTTGGGGTTGTACTTTCCCGACGTGGACGAGACGACGATCGCTCGGACGGAGAACAAGTTCGAAAAGTCACGGTTAATGGCCGAGCCGAGGAGCTTTGGAAGCGGTAATAGGTGGAACGAACGGTGGTTCGGTAGGAACGACGCGGGTATTCGTATATCTATACGTGTATGTATAGGTAGGCGAGGAAAAAGAGCCTCGCGGACGGCGACGCGAAACGGGAGAAATCTACGAGACGGCTCAGCCTCGGTGATGCATCGTCCCGAGAGATTAATGCATCGCGTCCGAGCACTTTGTTGGAATGAATAACGAGCACCCTGCAATAATGATATTCCCATTAAAATGACCCAACGAGTGGTTTATTTCACTCCTGTTGCTCTCACCGGTATTAGAGCTCGCACGAACGTTCGCGTATTTCGCGTCGCGAGATAATCCCGGCTGATCGCCATCCCTGAGAACGGCTTTCGTGTTTTCCATCGTTCACTCGCCAAATATTATTCGTTTCGTTTATCTCCGATTTTTTTTTTTCTTTCTCTCCATCGTTTCTACGATCTCGACGACTCGCAAACTTGAACCTCGTTCCGCGAGGTCCGGGTCGTCGAATCGTTCGAAAATTTTCATTCGGATCACTCGCTCGCTGCGATCGCGTAACGCCACCGCCATCGCGCGAGTCCAGACGCGGCTACAGACACGGCCGACCGAAAAATTTATCGGTAACGATGTTTAGACTCTCCTCCGTAATCTATGCACAGCTGATATTTTATTTAATCCGGGAAATTTACGGGCGAGTACGCAACACGATCGATATTTCAATTATAAATGATATCCAGCCGAAGAAAAAACATTAAATTTTTAATCACGCGTATTATTGTTTATCCATGTCCGACGGGCCAGCTCTCGGCCTGACTTTCGAGCATGGTTGCGGATCAAGCGTACAACGTTGTTTATTGTTTGTTGCAAACATTTATATTTGTAAATATTAAAACGGCGACTATTGAAAGTTCTTGTTTCAAAAATTCCCAAAACTGCGCTTATCAAAAAATTACATATATCTTATTTGCCATTTTTTATTTGATTCAAGAACGGGAATATTTGTAATTAAACGTATCGAATAGTAAAGACCGCACGGCAAATATTTCATATTCGATAACACGTATTACCAAAATTACAGAAAATCCGAGTTATCGCGAAAGATCAACAACTTTCATAATTAATTTATTTAATAAATCGCGTTTGCGGAGCTTTGGAGCGTTTTCGAAGGTACGTTCGTAACTTCGCTACAAAAATTAAAGCTCCCCGGAGCGGTCGGAGATATTCCGTCGGAGATAAATTTTTCGATCGAAGGGATCCCTCTCCGTCATAAAAATTCTCTCGTACGATGGTTCGTTTTAATCAACGTTCGAACCTCGAATTTCCCTGTACGATTTTTCCCTCTCTCGTAAATGTATTACAAAAGCTTCACCGCTGTATATTATATTAATTAGAAAGAAAGAAACAAAGGCAAAAAAAAAATGAAAAAAAGAAGGAAAATGTAGAAAAACAGAAAAAAATGAAAGATGAAAAAAGAAAGGGTCCGTGGCGTGTTAATTTAGCGAGCGCTCGGAGCCGCGTATAAAGGGATGCGGGGACACGACGCGACGAGGGAATTTAGCGGCCCGAGCGTATTCTCGAGGGAATAGTATCCTGGTTACGTCCTAATTAAATATTTACCTTTCTATTATAACCAAAAGAAGTACACCTCGAGTCTCGTATTACAAAAAGCCTATTGCGAAGGACCGGGTGCGGGCTTTATTTGGATTTTCGTTCTCGGTCTTTTCCTCCCTTTCTCTCATTCCTGGCTGCCTTTTACTATTTTTTATTTATTTTTTAAACGTGCTTGTATTTTTTTTTGTTTTTTTACACGTATTCCGTTACCCAATTTTTGCTCTTTTCCGACTCGTGAAAGTCGGATTTCGCGTTTCAGGGGTGTAAATCATCAACGACAACAGCATTATCAACGACAAAACGAGCAATCGGAACGATTAAAAAAAAAAACAACAACAACGCAGAAAAGCTGAACCGTACGAAGAGGCTGTAGCCATAATGGACGCACGTTCGTACGATTTAACGAGCTCGTCGCGGTACGTTTACGTTCCACGCGAAGTCGGAGCGATGTTCCACGGGTCTTCCATACGTGACCCGTTCCTGTAACGAATCTCCCACGCGAGGGAACAAAATACGAGTACGCGTGTGCTCCTCGATGACGAAAGGGGCCCCCGATGCGCGACGCTTGGAACAATGAGGCTCGGTCGTGAATTTTTTAGCCCCTTAATGGCTTTTTTCGTCGGTCAATTTAAAGCGGGTTGTTCGGAGGAGGTTACGGAAGGTTCGCGCGGAGGTTCTCGAGTCCCCTAGTTGTTTCGTTTGCCGGTACTTTTTCGAGGCAAGTTTTTGAACGTACGTTAAGGAAGGTCGGTGTTAATTTTGGTCGAGAAACAATTGATAGGCGAAGCGCGACGAACGACGGAGCCGAACGAATCACCGAACGTTACGGGATACGCGCGCCAATCAATTTGAAGATCGTCGGGGCAGCGAAAAGCCGATTCATCGTTGTTTCAACGTTCGATTGGATTTCGACGAGCGAAACGAAGGTGCGACGACGCTGTCGCGGAGGGTGGACCCGTTTTCACGGGCTCGTCGATTCTTTCGATGAGACTTTATGGATCGGGCGTTGTTTCGGGTTAAATAAAATAGGAACGATTACAGGTGACGTTGCAACGAATCGAATTACGGGGGTCCCGATAAAATTATTATACGAAATTCGTAAACCCGTGACGCGATTGATGCGTCGTTGCAACCAAGTACGCAAAGATAAACGTGTACGGATAGGCGCGCGTGCCCGCGCGCGGATTCGCGTCGGTTTACGTTGATGGACCAATTTTAATGTCGTTTTAACGATTATACGCCGTTTCGTTCGGGATCCCGGAATATTCCCCTTTCAAAACCGCCATTATTCTCGGTCCCCTTTCGTCGTTCGGATTCTCTACTCCCGTTCGGCCAATCGGATCCGCATATTCAACTTTGATCTTTCTCGCTGACTCCTCGTGCTCTCGTTACACAGTATTCATCAAAATCAATCGTTTCGAGATAATCATTCGGATCACTCGCTCGCTGCGATCGCGCAACGCCACCGCCATCGCGCGAGTCGTGTCACTCGCGATACGATGGAACGCGAATGCTTCGAGCGTTGACGAATTCCGCTTCGGGAACACTTCCGTTAATGTTAAAATCCATTTTTCGTTGGCCTTGGATATTTATATTTTTATTGATTTTTTTTTTTAATTATTTGTTCGTTAACGGTGCATTCGTATTTTTTAATTTGTGCTTAATCAACTGTATTTAATTTTAACTCTCAACGGTAAATGTTTTTACGAGTTTTCCGAGTTATTGGAAATATAGGGAGCAAAGAGGCGCTATTAATATTAAAGAAAGTCGAGAAGATCCGATTCGAAGATTCCCCTTTGAAGTACTTTATTATTGATTCCTCGTTGATTCTCGTCGACTTTCTCACGACGAAAGGTATTTCCGGTGGTGGTCTTTGTCTCTCCACCGTCCTTTCTCGTACTCGTCGTTTTATTGTTTTTACATCGTTTCACGATACTCCCTCGACTCCCCATTTTTCTATACACGTTGCTCAAGGTTTATTTATTTTCACGAGTCGATGCGATCCTGCTCCTGATAGGACCGTTATCCTTTCAGTAGCGATCGAACTTCTTATCGTACGTTACGCGCTGCATCGGGTTTCATACCGCGACCACGTTTCTTCGATCGTCCAAAAATACAGTTTCTCTCAAAACTATCGTTCGTGAAAATCTCGATATCTCTGCGAGAAGCGATCGATATATTTTCAAAAATCGTATCGAAATTGTAGCTAAGAATATCCGTTTCGAAGAATTTATTACAAAATCACGACATCACTATTTTCGAGAGTACAGCGAGCGATTTTCCAAACTGCGAAAATAGTGGGGCAAATCCAAATTTTCAAAACGCCGTAGAGGCTACAAAAAGCAATTGTAAAAGTAAATAAAAAATAGTAGAACGAGGCTGGTTTCGTCCTCTTCGAAAGCCCGTTTTGATCGTCGGGCTGCAATTTTTTTTCGCCGAGATATTTAATTTTTAGCCCGGAAGCGTGATACTTTTGACCGGGCGTTCGTTACTTTTGAGCGAGACTATACGATATAAATCGGCAATCCCCCTTAATTGGACGTTGCTTCCACTGTACGGAAACGGTGGTTTTCGGCTGGTTTCTCTTTCGTTCCGTACGAGGACGAAGAACGACCGGGACGGTCGGTTCGTCGACGGAGACAAATAAATAACGAGAGGTAAGCGCACTCCCGCTTAAAGCGAAGAAACAAGTATCGGCCGATACTAAAGAATCTACGAAAAACCAGGTTCCACTCTTCAACAGTGGACGTTTCGATCGAGGGACCGGCGAGCCTGGATCAGCCGTGCGAGAGACGAGCGGGAAATCTAGCTTCAGGCGTCTGCGCGCTTTCCTCGATTATCGACGGTAGATAAAAAGAAATTTTAACGATAAACTCTCGAGGCCGAAACGAAACGAGTCGCTCGCAGTTTTTAAAACTCGTTTTCTTCGAAACGCAAGAAGCGAGTATCGTTTCGACTCGACCAAACCCAAACAAACCAAAATCACCAAGGTGGTCGGAAAACGTAAAGAAATGATTTTTTTTGTAACTTCGTTCAACAGCGGAGTTAATACAGCAACGATGCGAAACGTTCGCAACGTTTTTTTAAACTTTTTCCCTTTTGAAAGCCAGTCGGGGCAGGCGCGACGCCCGAGGCTTGGAAAACGGTCAAATCGGAGTGTATCGAGAGAATTTACGTTCCGGCGCGTTCGGTACACCGGGCTGTTTGCGAGTACACACGAGTATTCTCGCGACGGTTCACCAGCCAAATAAATATGTCACTAATGATAGGCAAACAACGCTCGTTACGTATCAACCGTTGAACAATCGTCGCGGAGTCTCGTCAACGTTCTCCCCTCCGAGAGTAGGTCCCTCGGCTCCGAAACTTTTCAGGCTACGTTTTAAGGGGCTGCGCGGAAATATATCGCGTTTGTTTATTTATTACATTTATTCGTTCACTCACAAAGGAGAATTGATCTTTTATTTCCTCTTCGTTGCTTCGATAATCGTTGATTCAACGAACGAACCTTGTCTCGTCGTTGAATCCATCGTCCTCTAATTATCAGCGAGTTGACGAATCATTAACGAGACTCGAGTAAAGTTTCTGAGATTCGACTCCTCGCGAAGACGCGGTACTTCAATTTTCCATTGTTCGCGTTATCACCGAGTTTTGATATTTCGACGACTTTCTTAACGAGCGCGTTCGAACAATGGATTTTGCGAGTCGCGAGAACGTGCGACGAGACGCGGCGATGAGACGCGGCGATGAGACGCGAAACAAACCCGAGCGCACCGAAAGACTCGAACAAGAAAGGTACAACGAAAATATGATTTCTCGAGGGGTCGGGAGGAGGGCGAATTCTTTCGTACGAGAGAACCGATTTTTTAAAAACGCGCGAATCGATCGCCAAAACGGTGAGCGATGCGATTGAAAAATGATACGAAACTCCCGATGTAAATATCGGGATCCCAGAGTCGTCGAGAACGGTCGAGTCGCGTCTTCCGAAAATCTCGTTGAATCGAGGATGGGTGGATTTTGGCACGGGTCGCGCGTTTATTCGTCGGGGCGTCCGTTCGTCGTTACCCACGCGACAATATTGCTCGACGGGAGTCGCTCGTATCTCCCGATACGCACCGTTCGACGAGCGGGCCGACCGTTTCGGCGGCGCTACCCGTGCTCTCTCCTCGTACGGAAAACTTCCAAAAACCCCGCTTTCCCTTCCAATTTCGAAGATTTCACTTTTCAATCCGATTTCACGATCCGTCCTCCGAGCTTTTCATCAAAGATCCCACGGTTTCTGTTTTTAGCTTTCGAAACGCCTATTCGCATACATTTTTGACGTTACGAAAGATAATTTATCTTCAGCTTCCGAACAACCGCGCAACCGTACCTTCCAAAAAGAAGTTCCGTTAAAAAAATTGAAAGATTCGACGAGTCAATTTTTGGTTCGGGCAACCGAGCGTTCGTCGAAATCGAAATTCGGCGAAAGGACCGTGGACGGAGGGAGCGGTTACCGCGGGACCGTGGGACGTCGCTTCTTCAACAATCGTGCATCGGCCCGACGTTTCAACGCAGCGCGCGTTTACGTATCGAACGTTGCGCGTGGAACGTTTCGATTACCGAAGAGCCGAGCGGTTTCCGCTGGCTCGAGGCTTTCGAGGAAAGCTCTCGCCGCCGGCATTGCGAGAAGCTCCGTCGAGCGATAGCGGCGAGAGGAGCGGCGAGGAGGGCCGGGGGGACGGCCGAGAGAACCGACTCTCGAGACAGTGCGCTGAGTCGGCGACTCGAATCCTCGCCGCTGCCTTCTTTATTATCGGCCCGTTGGAAATAATAATTACGATTCTCCGTTGAACTCTCCGATATTCAGCGTATACCTTTCGCGAATTTAAATTGAAACGAGAGACTTTCGGCTCAAACGGGAATTTCTATTTTTTAAATCGATCGCGTTTCCCGACCGGTTCGACGCTAAAAATCTTATTACTTTCTCCATCGATTCGTCAACGATCGAACGTTTCGTGCGGTCGTTGTATTTATATTTCGTATTAAACGCAATAATCATAGTTTTGGATTATTTTTTTCTTAAACGAGGAATAAATATTGATAATCATGGTTGAATCGAATATTTTAATGTTTCGAATCTCGAAAAATTTGGAAAAAATCATTCATATTTGACCCGAACAAACGCGAACGGACGCGTAGACGAGAGACGGCGAGTTTCCAAAATAATTTCAATGAAATTTTCGATCGGGGAAACATCGGGGAATCGTCGGGAGTTCGCGCCGGATACCGACCCAGGCTCATTCGTTAATTGGAACGATTAATAATAATAATAATAATGATAACAATAACAGTAACAACGGCGAGGGTACGACGGGTGATACGGGCGCGCCTGCGAGGCGCGCGCGCGAATTCCGCGACTGACGCGAGGCGCGGCGAAGGGCGGCGCCCTGCAAAAACAATACAATTTCGGATTTTCCTTCCCTTCGTTGATCATTCATACATATATATACGCACACATTATTCAAATATTTATTATTCATCCAGTCATTGTTCGTCGTTAATCAATCGGATCGATCGATCGATCGATCGTCCCGTGTAAAATGAATAATAATTCCGAGCGAGAAATCTTAATAATATTAACAACGCGACAACCCGCCGACTTTTCGAAAGCCACCGGAATCAACGATTATTTATTACAAATGTTCCGAGAGCGAAAAAAAAACGCGCGTACGCGAACCACGAAGCGTCGTACTCTCCGGTACTTTTGGGAGTTTAGCGTTGATTTCGGTGAAATTGAACAGTTCGCGTTCCCCGGTGAACACGAAGAGTCGAGAGCCGTCTTTTTCGCGGGGAATTCGAGACGAAAGCGGAGGCGAACGGAGGCCGCGAGAGCGAAGCCGTCGCGAACGGCTTCGCTCTTTGTCCTCCTCGATCCGATCGGACCTTCCGAAGAGCCGTAACACCGACGCGGCCCTCGAAGGGACGCGCCGCGAGTACGAAAGTTCAAAATGTCCACCCGGAGCCTCCGTTCTCGTACGTTTCGTAGTTTCTCGCTGGACGGAACTTCCGAGCCTCGTTCGGCCGCGTCGGGAGTTCGCGAGGGTCGCTCGGCCCGAGATCCGACGTTACCGACTACCCAACGAATTTTACGAAAAGTTGGACGCACGAAATACCGGAAGCCCCGAAAAAACGCAACGCCACGAAAAAACAACACCGAAAAGGAACAAAGAGGCGAAGCCCCTCGAATCGAAAACCGGATGCTCGTTCCTTTTTCCAACGTCTCGTCGTTACTGACGAAACGAAACGGGAATTGGCAACGAAATCTATACGCGACGAACCGGAACACGGAGACTAACGAATTTCCTTGAAAATTCCGATTTTCGCGAATAATCCCGTATATCCGTGTACTCGTCGCAATCGTGTTCGACGATAATAAAGAAACGACGAAACGAACGAGCAAACAAATGAAACAAAGAAAAAGGACGGAGGGGTCGCTCGGGTCGGACGCGTCGGCCGAGAAAGGGGCTCGACGAAACGATCCGGTTTGGTCGATTCGCGACCGAGCCGTGGAAGCAACGTTCTTTCGTGCTTTCGTTTGTTCGAGCGCGAACGCGAATTCGACGAGAAGCAATTTCTCGGGCTCCTTCGCGATAATACGTAAAGCTGTCTCGTGGCGCGAGAAAAGCGAGGAAAAGGAACAAAAGTTGGAGGCGGGAGGCGGAGGGGTCTCGAAGAGGCGATAGCGAGGGAAAAATGGAAGGAGCGACCGAGACGGACGGGTCAATTGATTAAGCGAGAGGCGGTCGGTGTACTCAGCCGCGAGGCTCGGCCAACGCCGGCGGCCTCCCCGACGAAGAAAAAGCGAAGCGTCGCGGCGCGAGGAAAGTATCGCCCGCGAGTTTTCGCCTACACCCGGCTGGAGAATCAACTTGCATTTCTCGACGTCCTTCCCGTTATAAATAAGAAAGTTTTGTCCGGAACGCTTCTATCCCCGATCCACCCTATCGCGAAGACCGGGTTGCACCAGCCGGTAAAACCTACTTCCGCGCGCGACCGAATCCCTTCGGATTAATTACCTTTTGTTTATTCTTCGTCCTCGTATCACTCGCCGTTCCGAATTCGGGACTCCTCGAGACTCGTCGAAACGTTGCTTTCGATGTTTCATCGATTATTTCGATTTTTCAGATACAATTTTTTATTACCGCGTAACACGTTCAATAGTTTTTCCAGTATTTTACTTATCTTTGCGTTATTATTATTTTATTATACTTTTTCACCGTCCGTTACATTTTTGTTTTCATTTGTGAAATAAAAGATGTAATAAATTCTTAAATCTTGTTTCCACACGGTCGTTTGAGGTTGCGTATTGTTTTTTTTTTTTTTTTTTTTTTTTTTTTTTTTTTTTTTTTTTTTTTTTTTTTTTTTTTTTTTTTTTTTTTTTTTTTTTTTTTTTTTTTTTTTTAATCCCGAAGCTTCCCGTCAAGGATTACTCTCGCGACGACAAATCCGGGAAGGCGAGAATAAAAAAGTAAAGAAAGAGAAAAGAAAAAGAAAAAGAAAATCGGGAAGTACGCGCGTATACGCGAGTATACGCAAAAGTAAGAGGGGGTTGGATTTCATCCCGGGCTTTCTACGGAAAATTTCTCATCGTCGGGAGATTTGCATCGTCCACTTTACTCGGCCGTCTCTCACTTTTCTTTCCGACTGAATAATCATCGTTTTATATTTGTACTTGTACTTTTTCTTTGTTGTAAGAATTATCGAGATAATTTTTATGATTCTTGCAGCGATGACGATATTTTTTTAAAAATATAATAACAATTTAATAACCCGGGCAACAATGGTCGTGGAGATTTTCCTTCCGGACGTGCGTCCGGCGAGTATGAATCATTGTTATCCTCCCTGCTTCAATTTTTACAACACGGGAGGGCCCGAACGGTACGACGAGAAAATCAGCCCGTAAAATCCATTTCCGTTCGTCCGGTCGCGATGATACGTTTTTTTTATTTTTTTTATGTATCCGATAAACTTTACGATCCGTTCGATCGGACCGTTGGAATTTGCCGGGGAGAGGGAAACGCCCGATGTATTTAACATTTTTTTTCATTTCTTTATTTATTTTTGTCGCGTCTCGTTGAATTCCATTAAAGTTGATAATGGCGACGAATAATGAATATTAATGATCGTTATTAATTGTAATTTACACGAATGATATTGAATATTAAAAATGTAATGAATAAAATTGATCAACGCGTCGACTGAAGCGCGCGTTTGTCAACGCGTCAACGATAATAATGAAACAAACGTACGATGCGAATCAATTTCCAAAATAGTATAAAAGTCGGCGTCCCTTGATTACGCCTGTGCTCGTAAGCGACGCCGTAGGCTTACGCGAAATTGAGAAATTAAAGTTTCATCGTGCATAAATGTGCTCGAGTCACCTCGAAGTCATAATTTGTGAATTATTCAGTCCAATCAATGGGGCTGGCACGGCGCGCATCGAGATACCGGACACGCGGCGACGACGACGCCGCGTCGCGTTCGGATCCGGTACCCCGGAGTTCGCGTTTCCTGCCGTAGCAGCCGAGCGCGCTCGCTCGGTAAACAAGTTTCCCTCGCTTGGATGTTTTATTTTATTTATTTATTTTTTTTCATTTTATCCGTGCCATGTACGAATTTGACGCTTCATTCGACGTCCATTACCATCCAGGACCGCTCACCGGACGTTTTCCGTTTTTCGTGTTTACCCCTCCCCCCCGCCCCCGTCGCTCGAAACGTTCTTCGTTCCGAGCCGCGAATTTTATTCCAAGCTCGCGGTCGAACCGTCGAGCGTTACCGGGCGTTCCCCTCACGCGGCATCGCCGTCATCCGTGAGTCTAAACCCCCTCCCCCCTGCTCCGCCTCTTCGCGTCGCACCAAAGCTACTCGAGGCTGCCACACCGAATTGCCGTTTCTCTCTCGCTCTCGCTCGATTCTTCCCCCGACTTTTCGCGGTAGAGCCTGTGGCTCCTTTTCTCGCGTGTTACCCTTACCCTTCGGCCCCTCGCGGCAACCCGGCTTTCTCGACGCCCTCGCTGGTGCCCCCCCCCGCCGCCATCGCGGGACTTTTATTTCGCTTTTATTTTTGTTTCTCGGTCCTTCCATCGTTTCCCTCTCTTTTCACCGGTAGCGGCGACTCGTGGCCAAAAGTTTTCGACTCCGCCACTCGATTCGACGAAAACCGATGAATTATAACGTATTTTAAAGTATTTTCATAAAAGGTTCGACGATTTACGGATCGTACGAACAATCTCCGATAAGAACGCGTTTTCTCGGCGTCGAGCACGTGGCGAACGCGAAAACCGGCGATTATCGGAGTCGCGAAAACGATCGTCCTTTGTCGAGGGATTTCGTCGACGTTAGACGAGAAGCGTCTGGCGCTGCGGGCGCGCGGGCAAAACTCGAAGGAAATAAAAGAAATGCGAGAAAGAAAGAAAGAAAGAAAGAAAGAAGAAAGAAGAAAGACGAAGAAGCGTTGACAGAAACGAATAAAAGCGAGAGAGAGGAGTATATTCGGTTGGTTGGTGCGGTACGAAAGAGACGCGCACGTATATACATGTATTTATAACTCGTTGCGTCTCACTTCGGCTCTCGAGCGTTCGTTCGTGTTTCTCACCGCGACGGCAAGGGGGGAGGGGGTAGACAAGGGGGGTAAGAGGGGGGCGCGCGACTCTCAGAAAGCACCGGCCCCAGCAGTTCGTCACGAGGTCTAGCGACGCGTCGCACGTATCATAACCGCTCTCAAACACGTTCTCCGGACACTTTCGTCTATATTTTTTTCCCTCGTTTCGTCGTTTTTCTTCCATTATTCGAATTCAGTTTTGTATCTCGAGCGCCCGAGTTCCAAACGTTTCGCTCAGTTCCCGTCCGAGAGTCGGCCGTTGGCGAGTGCGCGTCGGTAGTTTTGCGCGAGTTGGCGCGTTTCTCGCCGCTCATCGTCTGACGCGACTCTTTTCTCCGCCGCGCCGGGGCTCCAGCGTCTGACAGCCGGCAGTGAAATTATAAAATAGAGAAAAGTGCTCGGTTCTGTTCGCGCGTGAGTGTGCGCGAGTGTTTTTTTCTTTTCGTTCGTTCGTCGCTTCGCTTTTCCACGCTCCCCGTGCGCGTCCCTGTGTCGCCGCGACGAAGGAGCGCGTGATTTTTTAACCTCCCCCTCCCCGCCCTTTTCCCTCTCGATTCCCGTTTCGCGCTTCGTTTCGCGCAACGTTTCACCCTGAAAAAGAGAAAACGGTTTTTCGGTCACCGGCGAGCGCGCTACGATTGTCCGAGGGCAACGCGTGTGTCTCCTCGAGTCGAAGACAGTTGACGCGCGCACCTACCGCTGTTGGTTAGTAAACGTTTTTGTTTCGATACTTTGTTTTTTTTTCTTTTTTTTTTTTCATTCTCGCCCCTCGAAAACCTTCCTCGTTCGGTGGGATTTTTCTTACCGATGCGGGAGAATGCTTTTTTTTATTGGACGATGCATAAGATACAACGTTAACGGGCGCGCCGCGTCCGCGTGGACGAATACACAAAACGGCGGCAACGAGCCGGCTGCCATGAGCGTCAAAACTCCCAGTGCGCATGCACAGCGCTCGACGCGACTACGGAGCGCGCGCGCGCGCGCGCGCGCGTCCTCGCTTCTCGCGTGTGCGCTCGTACATCCCCGTACACGTACGAACGGAAGAATCGCGCGCGCGCGCGCGCGCGCACGAGAGACCACACGCTCTACGATTCTCGTGCCTGGACCCATGATCCGGTATACGCGCAGCCATATTCGCGTCGAACGTGGCGAATTCCTTGCAACCTGATGCTTCAACGTCTCACGGTAGCGTGGCGTCATCTCCCATTCCTCGCTTCGCGTCCTTCCCCTCTGTTCCTCTCCCCTCCACTCGTACCCCGATCGACGCGCATCGTTGCATCTCGTAGCAACAAAATCGTTTCTCTCCAGATATTTTGAGAAAAATCGTCGATTTTGCGAATCAAAAATGGTAGCGATTTTTCTCATAAAATTACTATTCAGGGATTGCAAAATCTCTTTTTTATTGCAAATGTTTGTATCGTTTAGGAATAACGATAAATATTACATTTTTAGGATTCAAATATGTTTCTCGATCGCTATTTTTTCCTTTCGAAATTGGACTAAAAATTGTGTTTTAGGAATTTTTAAATATCGAGAAAAATCGGAAAAAAAATGACGATAGAATATTCGATGTTTTTCGTTGGGCTACGAGAAAAGCAATTCCGTGGGTTGTGAAATAATATTTGGGTATTTTTCGGCTCGCGCGTGGATTTTCGAAAATATCGGAGCTCGTTGACTTTTGGCCGTGTGAATAATTCATAAACCTTCGTTTGAATACATAATAATTTATATGCCTCGATAAACGAAGAGCCGCTCCTTTTTTTTTATTCTCCAACTGCGATTTGTCTCGCGTAAAAATTCTATTCGGCTGTTTTTGTCCAACCGAACGAAATTTGCGCGTCGCTACTAAACATCGCTTTCGTCATACTCGACCGTCCGGTTATTCGACGAGATTGAGGAAATTCGCTGTTTTTCTCTCCCGCTCGAGATTCGTTCGGAATCCGATGTGTCGTGTACATATATGTATATATATATTTTTTTTTTCGGTAAGAACGGTACGTTCGATTCATCTACGGATTTTCTTATTCGTGTTTTCTCGGTTCACGCGTAATCTTCAATTTCAATCGTTGAATTTAAATTTTTATTCTTATTGTTTATTATTATCGAAACGTTATTTATTATCGTTGTTGCAATAATCAATACATCGTAAATAATCATTTCCACAACTATTAATATTGATGCATCGCTGTAACGATAACGATAATAATAATCGTTATTGTTATTATTATTGTTGTTTTTTATCGGAGACTTTTTCCAAATCCATCAAAGTTTGGGTTCGTTTGGGTCAAGGCTGCTTCCGAAAACCTCGAGGATTCGACGGCAAATTAAAATACGTATGGAAATTGTAAACACCGAGTATGGGAGGACTCGTAGAGGGAAACTCGCGGTGTCGTTACCCACACCTGGTTCGATCGAACTTGACATTCCCCCTTTTTCTCTCACGGGCTCCGCCTTCTCTTCTTTCCTTTCCATCTCTCTCTCTCTCTCTCTCTCTCTCTCTCTTTCCCTTCTCCGTACGTAGAGCACTCGGCGGTGCTCTTCGGAAACTGCGCCTCGATTGTGGGAACGAAATCCCTACGATTCTACCGTTCTAACCTTATTCACTATTATTTTTATATCCAGCGTCATATTTTCCATCTCTTTCTCTCCGGCTCTCTGTATTTTCGTGTCTCCGCGACGAAACGAAGATTTTTGCTGCAGAGAGAGAGAGAGAGAGAGAGAGAGAAACGATTCACGGACTCACAATGAGCGAAGCGACGCGTGGGCGCGCGCATGCGCTCAACGTTAATTTCCACACTCCAGACGTCTCGAAGAGAGAGAGAGAGAGAAAGAGCAGAAAGCAGCATTAACGGATACGCAGATTCAACCGATAGTGTGCGAGCGAAAAAGGAAAAAAAAACAAACGCGCGGAGACGAGGAGCCGGCGTTCCCCGAAGCGCGGCGACCTCGCGTGTGTAAGCCTCCTCTTAACTCTTTACCTGTTACACGCGTATACGGCCCTCCACCGCCGCGCTCTCCGAGCCCCGCGGCTCTTTCCGTTACACGTATGATTCTCTCTCTCTCTCTCTCTCCGCGTGTACGCGCGCGTCTACCTTAGCGGACGTTTCATACGGAATTGACGGTTCTTCATTTTTCGTAACGCGCGCGACATCGGCGACTCCTCTGACTTCACCGTTCCGATCGTATCGATGCTTTCTACGCTCGCGTAACGATGAAAATTCCGCCAGTCGGGAGGAATTTTTTTCTCACGAAGGATTTCCCGTCGTTTCAATCGATTTATCCATCCCTGTATTTCTATCGAATAAATATCGATCGTTTCGATCGATCGCGCGTTCGTTATCGTATTAATTATTTTTTGTGAAACGACTCGTAGTTTTTTGGAGAACCGAGAAGCACGAGCGTGTTTGACGCAGAGACGCGCGTAACGACACGCGACAGGTTTTTTCTGACTCGCCGGTGGGTAACGCCGGCTCCTCGCGAGCTTTTTTTGTCCCTCGCGTACATTTTTATTTTTTATCTTTTTTGTCCCGTTGTTGTCAACGCCGAACCTCAGGGGTCCCTCGCGTCTCCGTTTTTATTCCCGTGTGCGGCCAATCCTCGCGACCGAACGAGAAACTTCATTTTCCGACGGTAAATCGATCTCCCCGTTAATAACAAAAATGAAAGGGGGGAAAAAAGAACGAGAAGAGACTCGTCTCTTATCCGTCTCCTCTCTGTTTTTTTTTTTTTTTTTTTCATTATCTCGGTGGTTCGTGCTTTCGCAAGGTTACGCGCCGTTCGCGATGACGCGCGAATTACGCGGATTACCATTTTTCATTGTCGTTTTTGTTTTTGTTTTTTAATTAAGAAGAATCGAACGTTTTCCTGGTTTCGACGAGTTTCTTTTTTCCGTTTCGTTCGTGTTCAGCGTTGTCCCGATAAGTGGCGAAGATGCGCCGACGGAATAAAACTTTGTACCGTTGGCGCGCGTTCTTTAAAAATGTTTTTCGCTCGCAAAGCGTTCCTTCTCTTTCGAAATGTTTTTTCGTCTTTTCGTATTTATTCCAGTTGTTCGCTTCGGGGGTTGTATTTGTTCGGTATTATTCCCGATCGGTCCGTATCGAACGAGGATCTTGTTCGAGAAGACGGCGCGAACGGGTTCGGGGTACGCGGGCGGTGAGCCAGTCGAGTCGAGTCTCTTCGGTGAGGTTCCCCGGAAGGTCCGCGGGAACGACGACGAACGCCGGACGCGTCGTCGCTTCGTTCGTTCGCGAGGGAACCGACGAGCCCTTCGATCGGCCGGTTCTCTTTGCGCGCGAGCCTCGGTGCTCGGCGTCGTCGTCGTCCTCGCGTTTCCCACCCACCGAAAATCCTCGTTTACCTTACGCGCGCTCGTCCTCCGATTTATTTCGACGCCGGTTCTTCTTTTTATTTTCTACTTCCGGCCTATTTCCATTTCCGGCTTTCCGATCCTTTCTTTCCTTCTTTGCTTTATTTATCCGCGTTTCTCTTCGCGCCCTCTTCGTTTCCTTTGACCTTGTACCTCGAATCGGTCGTTTCGTCGCCATTTCCGGATTCCTTTGATCCGCCATTTTGAATCGAGGCGCGAACGCCCTCTTTCAACGGTCCAACGGTCCAACGACCCTTCTCGACTGTCCGTTGGGACTCGATTATCAGTCGCAACGACCTTATCGGCCACCCCACCCCCGCGTTCGTCGAAAAGCTTTTCGAACCCACCGTTGGTCGAGGAACGACAAAGCTGTAAAAATAAATCAAACGTGGAAATGGTATTTTTCGCGTCGAGAGGATCGATCCGTTTTTTTTGTCGAGCCAAAAAGGACGATCTTTTTGAATCGTCGTTTGGGTAGAGTGAGAAAACGAAACGGCGGATCGATCGTTTTTCAACTTTCCGGATGATCCGTTCGTTCGGTATATATGAAAATCGACGATCGTCGTTGTTGAGAAGATTCTTTTAAAAAAATTAAGCCTTTTTTTTTTAATATTTTAAAACGCAACTTTTGTTTTTCTTTTTTTTTGTTTCGTTATTTTTCTCGTGGATACAGAGACGCGAGGATTATTACACGCGTGTTCGCGAGTTCAAGGCGGAAGGGGAAACCACGCGGGAGGGTGAAGAAGCAAAAAAGAAAAAAGAGGGACTCGAAAGCCACGGAGAGCAGCGAGAGTAACGGAGATCGAGAAAGCGAGAGCGAAGGAAAACGGAGGGAAGAGGGAACGAGGCGAAAGGGCGAAACAATAAGCGGCAAGAATTTCGACGAGCGAGTATCGACCGCGAGCCGAGTCCTTTCCCTCGTTTCCGTCACTCCCGAGAGAGAGAGAGAGAGACGGGGAGAAATATTTGTTTCGTACTCCGGTGCGCTGCGCTCCCTGAGAGTCCGTGCCGAAAAATATACAAAAACTGACAACGCTCGAACGATAAGTACAGGGTTCGATCGAACGATCGGACAACGCGCGATAATAATTGAAACTTCGAAACAAGGAATAATAAAAAATAATAAAAAGTACAACGACAACAGTAGCGGTAACAACAGAGACGAGAAAGAGAGAGAACGAAAAGGAGAGGACCTCGCCGGCGAGACGCCTCCGCTCGACGCGATCCCGCCGCGCGACTCTTCGCCGCCTCGACGCGGAGACTCGGTATCGGGCTCGACGGCCCGTCCCCGTCGAGAGGGTCTTCGCAACCCTCTCGCCGGTATCCCGTCCCCCCCCCCCCGCCGCGCGCGACGCCCACGCGTCGTTGCACCGCGAAGAGTTCAATGTTTTCGGAACGAACGGAACGTTGCCGCGGCGCGAAAGAAACGCCGCCGTTCTTTTTCTTTCGCCCGAGGTCAAAACGCTCGCGCCGACCGCGTTCGGGGCTTCCCCGGAGGCGCGGAGACTCCGCGATCCACCGACGATTTTTTACTTTTCGGATTGTTCGTCCTTGGTCCATTTTTCGCGTCGCGTCGGGTCGCGCTCGCGTTTTTCAAATCGTTGGTTAAAATCGCGTTTCCCTCTTCGCGAGATACAATATTCGCCGTTTTATACTCGGTGTTCCTTCGCTCCGAGTCCTCTTTTTTTTTTTGCGCGCACGCGCACGGCGGGCGCCCGGCTAACGCGCGTGCGCGGACGAGCGGACGCGCGCTCCCTCGCGGAAGTTTCGAACGCCGGCGGGCGAGCCGGCTCGACGGAGGCGCGTCTCCGCCGCGCCGAACGACGCTGCCCCCGCGCCCTCCCCGTTCCCCTCGCCGCGCTCTCTCGCGATCGCGACTCGTTTCGCACCGCGGAGGGTTCGCCGGAGCGTAGAAATCGAGGGAGAGTGAAAAAAGGGACGGGCCGGGGGGTAGGTGGGCAAAGGACGAAGAGGAGCGAACGGAAGGGGCGCTCGGATCGCTCGGAGAAACCTGGAACAACGGAGGTTGCCGCGACGGAGGGGCGGGGGCGGGGGGGGGGGGCGTACGGTACGAACTGGAAGAGAACGAATAAAAGGTTTTCGCTTCCGCCGTGCCCCTCCGACCGTACACGCTCGAACCGTCCCGCGGAACATTCAACCGACTACCCGGCTCGTACCCCGAGACCCTCCGACCCGGCGGAGGACTCGTCTCGCGAAACGACCACCCGGGGGCGATTCGAGAATGATCGGCCTCGTTGAAAATCGATGTTTTTTCCTTTATTTCGCCGTTCCTCGCGTTCCCGCGTACGCGTGCGCGCGCGTTCGCTCACGGGTGCGTACAGGCTGGCCGAAGAAAAGGTACGAAGGTACACTCGCACCGAACACCCTTGACGGTTCTTCCCCTTTCTCCGGGTCGGTCCGGCCTTCCCGACGCTTCGTCCTCGCGGCGCAAGAAGGAGCACCGCGCGCCGCGGTTCTCGGGAGTCACCGCTCGCGCGGTCTCAAGGTTGCGCGACCTCGAAGCTGCTCGCGCGCGCTCGCCTTCTCCGTCTCCCTTCGCTTCCCCCGCGTCCCCCGCTCCTTCTCCCTCTTTTCGTCTTTCCCCTTTTCTCTCGTGCCTCTCTCGACTCGGCGGCTGCGTTCGCGTCCGCGCGTTTCCTCCCGCCGTGATCGTTACTTTCGTTCAACGTTCCTATTTTTTCCAGCGCTCGATCGTTTCTATCGGCCGTTTCGTCAAACTTTTCTTCGGTCGATCGCGTTTACCCCTCGTTTATCGAAAAATTGACGTTTCGCGACTCCCCGCCTCGGTTTTTCTTTCCCAGTTTTCGATCCGCCCGGCCGCGTAAACGAGGCGCGTTCGCGATCGCGGTCCGGGTTCGCTCGGTTCGCCGACGCGAGCGCCCTCGCCCGTCCGCGTCCGTCGGGCCTCCTCCCCTCGTCGCCCGCCCCCCCCCCGCTCGCCTCGATCGATACGCGGAAGCGTTATCGCTCGCGTTATCGCGACAACGAATGCGTCGTTGCGTTCGTTTCCGAGTTCAGGAACGGTCCTGCGTTTCGCCGTGTTTCGGTTTGTCTCGGTTCGTTCGGTTTAAGCGGAAAACGTTTGGGTTCCGAGTTTGCTAAATTTTTCGTTCGCGTTGGGGAGGTTCGGGACGAGACTTTGGCCCGGCGAGTCCTCATTTTGGAAACAAGGCCGGAAGAACGAGTCTCCGCTCGCGGAGGCGCGCCGGCTCTTTTTCTCCGCGAAAATTGATCCGGTGTTGAAAGGTTGATTCCTGAAAGGTCGACGGACACGAGGGAACTGTTCATCGCGCGTGTATCGTCGAACGGGTAATCCTGGTACGTCCGCGATACGCCCGGCGAGGCTTTTCAACCGGGAAACGAGCAATTTTGCCGCCCACCGCGCCAACGAATCCTTGATTGAGTCGTAACGCCGGTGAACGCCGCATCGCCGTCCTCGTTTCTCCGCCGTCTTCCCTCCTCGCGCGTCATCTTTGAATCCTCGCGTACGCTCGCTCGAGAACTCGTCGCGTTCTTCGATATTTGTTATTTTTATTGTTCACTCGTTCGTTCGTTACCAACAATCGTGACCAACGTCCGCGAGGATCGAACCGTCTCCCCGAAAATATTGTTCGGCGATTAAAATCAAGAAACAACGAAATACAACTTTCGACGAAACCGACTCGTCGCGCGAATCACCGCCCGTCCGTTTCGATATCCGATTTGTGATTATTTTATAAACGATAGTTTCGTTCCCACGGTTCGAGTTTCGTTTCGAACGATTAATCGTGAATTCGTCTTTCGAAACGTTGATTTTCCAGATTCAATAAAAATCCAAAGTCCCCCCCGACCCCAATTTTTCTCTCTTTTATTTTTCGATTAATCAAAAAGCGGACGAGTCGCGCGGTATCGCTCGTGTGTTTCGATTCGTTTTGCCGTTCGCCCGCTTCTTCCTCCTTTCCGTCGCGTTTTGTTTACTCTT